>PVJA010050279.1:0-13366 GCA_004027025.1 Myocastor coypus | reverse complement strand
AAAAAAGTAATGAAGTACTGACTGCCAAAATATAGAGCAATACTGAAGGTATAAAGAAGCCAGACAGGTCCGGCGGGATGGCTCAGTGGCCTAAAGGGCCTGCTTGGGAAAGCTTGGGCAGCTTCAGGGACCGTGGTTCGATTCCCAGCACCACATGCTGCGCCAGCCCTGCCCTCGGGGTGGGCTGAGCTGGCCATAAAAATGAGTGAATAAGCAAATAAAGGTTCTGAAACAAGAAAAAAATAAAATAAAATAAATTCTTAAAAAAAAAAAAAAAGAAGCCAGACAGAAAACACCATATTTTATTATTACATTTCACTGAAGTGTCCAATATAAGCAATCTACTAACAAAAGTAGGTAACTGGTTCCCTAAGCCCGGGGAATGAACTAAACTACATCTTCAGACCTTTTCATTTATTTATTTTTTTTTTTTTAAATTTGGAGAGGGTCTTGCTAAATTGCCCAGGATGAGGCTGGGTAGTTCAGAGGTCTAAATGCCTGCCTGGCAAGCACAAGGACACAGATTCAATACTCAGCACCATATGCCATGCTAGTTCCACGCCACACCGGCAACCCAAACCAGGTGTGATGATGCATGCCTATAATCCTAGCAGTGGGGAGGCTTAAGACAGGAGGATCACTACAAACTCAAGCTACATGGCAAGACAATGCAACCAACTGCCCACCTGCCCACCTGCCTGCCTGCCTGCCCAAGATAAACTCTTAACTTGTTAACCTCATGTCTCAAGCTTCTTAAGCAGTCGACACTACCGGTCTATGACCATGTCAGGTAGGAATTTCTTTTTAAAGCAAAGACAGTGTTGTACAACTGACTGGTGATGCGTGCGTGTGTGTGTGCGTGTGTGTGTGTGTGTGTGTGTGTGTGTGCGCGCGCGCGCGCGCGCGGATTTTTTTTTTTTGCAGGACTGGGTTTACAACTCACGACCTTGTACTTGCCAGGTAGGCACCTGTGGCACAGAGCTGTCTCCCCAGCCCCTTAAAGTGTATTTCAATTGAAGTATTTGGAAATACCTTTCGATTCTGTCTTCATACCAAATATGAAAGAGCACCAAATGCAATGAAACTAAATATACTTTAAGTAATATAATTATATAGATTTATGTAATAGTAAGAGCTCTTCACACACACACAAACACACACACACCAATGCCTTCAAGTTAAACTAAAATCCATTATCTGCAAGTATTTATTATTCAAACTAACATCACACATAGGAGAAATTAGCTAAAAACTATAAATTAAAGCCATCTAAATAACCCTCTAAAAAATAAATAAATAAAAATAAATAGCCCTCTAGTTTTTGAGAGCAAATAAAGATTAAAAATTAAAAGCCGGGCGTGGTGGCTCACGCCTGTAATCCCAGCACTCGGGAGGCTGAGGCAGGAGGATTGGTGCAAGTTCTAGACCAGCCTGGGCTACAAAAGTGAGCTCAAGGCCAGCCTCAACTGCATAGCGAGACCCTGTCTCAAAAAGACAAAAAAAAAGATTAAAAATTAAAATAGATACTTACAAATGGAATATTCAAATTATATTCTTGTTGTGGTTTCTGAATAGTCCCATCTGTGTTTGACAGCTGATGTTCAACAACAGTTATGCATCCAACATCTGCAACATTCACGGTTATTTCAAGCTGTGAAAATAAAAGTTTTATCATTTCATTGTGGTAATTCTAGAAACAGGAAAACAAAATCTTTTGTTCTGATTAAGTATAATGAAATGTTAAATGTAAGAGATGAGGCCAGGGATGTAGCTCAGTGGTGTAGCACCTACCTAGCAAGCATGAGGTCCTAAGTTCAATTCCCAGTACAAAAAAAGAAAACAATGAAATTTTGTGCAAAATTAGAACACTGAAATATAGTACTTAAACTAAGTTAAAACACCTCAGCAAAAGTAAAACATTTCAAGTTTCTGAGAGGTCTGCACCTGTTGTAACCAGTAATACAACTTTCTAAGGTTAATTTTCCTAGGGCCTGGCATTTCATTTCTCATTCTTTATTTGTTCTACTTTACTTCTTCCTTCTATTATCATTTATGAAGTACTTCCTATAAACTATAAGAATATAAGGATACAAAGTCAGGACATGGTTGGACCCTGGCCTCGAAGAAATCACAACGTAAGAGAAATACACGCACTAACCAAACTATCCACTGTCATAAGCAGAGTAACAGAAATGAGTTACAGTACCTAAAAAGATTTATCATAATTGAGCAAGATGGCACATATCTGTATCCTACCACTCTATTAAAGCTGATATAGGAGGATCACAAGTCCAAGGCTAAGATGGACAATGCAGTGAGACCTTGTCTCAAAATAAAATAAAAAGTAAAACCAAAAGCAGGGAATATGGCCTAGGGGAAAAGCCCCAGGTTAAATTCCCAGTACTAGAGGGAAACACAAAAAAATTGTCCTTTCACCCCGACAGTCAAAATAATATTTTGTTTTGTTTTTCTTTTTTTTATATTTTGTTTTGACAGAGTTTTACTATGTAGTTCTGACTGGTCTTGGACTCATCATAGAGCCCAGGTTGACCATAAACTCATGGCTATCCTCTTGCCTCAGCCTTCTGAGTGCTAGGATTAAAAGCGTGTTCCACCATGCCCAACTACATGATTCTTGATACCCATGAAAATGGGGTCACTCACGCTTTTCATTTGGCAGCCCTGTAAGTCAAACAAGCCTATATTCAGGGCATAAAAATATACTGATTCAAGCCCTAAAGTATGCTTCTTTATTAACAGAAAGATGAGTGAAAAAAATTGCCAATTCACTATAAACTGTGAGTAAATGAATCAGTAAATCTCAAAATATATCCTAAAGATACCGTTTTTATAAGAGCTGGGGATGTAGTTCACTGGCAGAGCACTTGCCTAATGTGTGCAAGGTCCTAGGTCTGAAGCCTACTACAGGAAGGAAGGAAGGAAGGGAGGGAGGAAGGGAGGGGAGGGGAGGGGAGGGGAGGGGAGGGGAGGAGAGGATGGGCAGGCAGATAGATGCTATCATAGTAACACTTAGGTGTTTCACCACATTTGAATAATGTTTGGAAGTGCCCAATAGGCACATCAGGTATAGTGGAACATGCCTGTAATCACTACACTTTGTAGGCTGAGGCAGAAGGATTTTAAGTTAAAGTTAAAACTGGGCAACTTAGCAAGACCCTGTCTAAAACCTAAAAAGGCATGGAGATATAGCTCATTGTGAATATCATATGTTTAATCCACTATATAGAGTAAAAATAACAAAAGGAATAGATCAAGTATCTTCCAAATTGTGTTAGCCTATTTCTATCATTTTTTTAATTCTGATCCTCTTGATGAGCCTGGGCTACAAGGTTTGGATAGTCACAGACCTATTTCTGCTCATTCCTAAAGTGAGACTCCAGACAATTTATGGTTTATAGAAACTACTAGAAAATTTTAGTAATTTGAACTCTTCAAATCTTAGTACTTACTAAAAGACAAAAAAAGTGATCTACTAAAAGAAAAAAAGAAGTAACAAAAACTAAGTACAAGAAAGTGCCAAGTATTTAACAAAACTACCTCTTCCATTGTTTCCTCAATCTGAGCAGAAACAGGTTCAGGGGATCTGAGACCAAGAGGGACAAACACTGGTGCTTTGTTTACTTCCTCAGGAGCAAGATGACAGCTTTCTTCCTCATAGTCAGATTCAAAGTCCTGGGCATCTTCGTCGTCTTCTTCCTGGGAAGCCCGAAGAGTCACCAGCATGGCCTTGGGAGCCCTTGGCTCCTTCCTAAAGGTCTTTGCCCGAGCCCGCTTGGTTCCCCGCCCTCTGGGGACACTGGCTTTAGTTTTCCTCTGTGTTCTCTTTTCACTACGACCTGTCTCACTCCCAGAGGCAGAAGAGATCGCAGTTCTTCCATCCAGAGCAGTTCTAGAGTAATTTGATTCTTTCAACCGCTGTAGGCCTCTGGATGTTTAATCAAAATAACAATATTGTCATGTATGTACCAGGATTTTAATGAAAATCAAATTATTACAACAAACTCTCATTTCCAGCCATGAAATGAATACTATATAGCTCAGTGGCACAGAGCCTACCTGGCAAGCACAAGGTTTTGAGTTCAATTTCTGATACACAAACACACATACCCCTACCCCCAAAAAAGAATACCAGTCACCACCCAGTCTTTTCAAAAGCCTAGGATGTGAAATAAGGAATTAAGTAGCACTTAGTTTCTCATTTAGAGTTAATTCTTGGTTTTCTACAAAGTTTGTGTGGTATACTTTTAATTCTAAGCTATTTTCTTCCATAATATGGTAGAAATAAGATAAATACAAAACTGGAAATTATTAGAAAAAGAGGTTAGGCTTTTAAAGAAGAGAAAAAAACAAAAACTCAATTAGATCAATGCTGGTGGGTTGTTTTACTTTTGTTATTTTGTTTTCTGGTGCTGAGATTCAAGGCCAGGGCCTCACACATGTTAGGCAAGCAACCCCCAAGTCAGTGGAGCTCAGATTACTTCATACTTTCTTTTTAAAAGTGTGAAAGAAGGGTGCCTTTTATTTGTTTTGTAATCCCACTCAAACTAGCACTCTAATTACTTAGGTTATGTACACCATTCTTTGATCAGGTTTCTGTTCATATCTAATAGACTCAACACCCAGAAATCTCTACCTGGAAAGAAAAATCTTACAAAGAAAATCAGGGAAAGAATAAACTGCTATAAATAAACAGAAAAAAGAGAAAAGAAATATTGGAAAAATCTTCACTTATGTTCACAAGTCATCTGTTTGATCTAGAGTATCAGCATGATAGTAGGACAACTATGAAGAACAGGCGATTCTTATTTGCTATTCCTGGTATTTGTTCAGTGTTACCTTGTTAGTTTACTGAAACGCTGCTCTTCAACAACTGAAGACACAGAGATTTCTTGTACAGTTTCCTCTCTAATACTGTCTGACGATCCAAATTTTTCTAACTGAGCATCTTTTTTGGCCAAAATAGACTCTTCAGAACCTTTACAATCTTTTCTTGTTGAAACCTCTGGAGATATCACAATTTCAGCTTCTTCCTTAAATATAAGATGACACAGCTAATATTATCATAAAAATAATCTTCATGTGGCTTAGCAGTTTGGACTAAATCTCTATGCTTACACATATCGCATGTGATAAGTTTCACATTTCATCATCAAAATTGAGATGGAGCTGTAGCCCAATGGTAGAGTTCTTACTTTGCATGTGTGATGTCCTGGGTTCAATACCCAGAATGACAAAGGATTAATTTTTCTATGAAAATGTTTATAATATTTTCCTACATTTTAGTAATGTCCTACATGTAAAATATAGTAAAACCTTATTCTAGTAATATTTTCATTCTTCTCCCAGGTCCTAACAAAATAGAATTCACTAACCCTAAAAATAAATAAATAAAAATCCAAACTTACTTTTAGGTGGAGCTGGGTATCCGGATTTGCTTGGTGTGGCAAATTATCTTCTGGCTTACTTGGTCCACTTTGATCTGCTGGGCCTTTGTTGTTACCTGCTTCTACTTTTCTACTGCGTGCCCTTCCCAAATCTGGCTTAGGCTTAGGCTTTTGGAACTTCCTTCTTATCAACTGTGCTGGACTAGGAACACATGGCTTATTTTCACACCTAGAAGAAAGTACAAATCATGCTAAAGAAAAAAATCAGAATTCTCTGTTGACATAACAACTGTTAAACAGTTTTAGATACAAACCAATTTAAGTTCAAAGGAATATTATTTATTTTTTTCATATAGGGGAACATATAGAGGATAAAACCATACGCATAAAATGACACTCTCTATGAATGATATGAATGGACAAACATAAAAGTTTTCATAGCTTCCATTTTCTGAAAAGCCCAGAGAATTTTATAATAATATCAATCTTTTTTCTTTATTTTTATTCACTGATTATGATGTGTGATTTCATGCTACTTTAGTTTTCATTAAAATACCTAACTGCCAGTATATGAAATGGATATTTCATAATGGCACTTTAAAGAAGTCCTTTAACTGGGCTTCAAAGCATAGGCAATGTACAACGAGCATAACAACTTTGTCTTTCTGCTAAACTGGACCTTAAGGAGAAAAGGTACATTTTACCAAATATCTGAAAGATCACTGGAAAGGTCCCACCCACCCCATCTGAACTATATCTGCCAGAGCAGAAAAAGAGGCTTTATAACAAGATTTCCAGGGTAACCCAAATAGTCATCTTCGGGTTTGCTGGAAATACAATGTTTTAATAGCAAGCAAGGACCTGGATGAGGAAATTCAAATAATAAAAAGTTGGGTATTTGCATTCTCTGAAAGCCCTATGTAAAGAACTAATCCTAAGACTATTTCTAAATAAAACAACTAGAAAAGAAAGTAGCACATTTCAAAATGTACCAACCAACTAAGCTCAACTAGTAGTGAAGCACAAAGACAGCACACAGCAAGTATATCCAATACTATCACAACACAGCTAATACACTGCAACACAAGCTAATGTACTGAGAAAACAAGTTAAACTCTACTGAGTATGAGCTGTCGAGGGTGAGTCCACATAGATATTTAAAAATAAAACACATACTTAGGTCCGCTATGCTTATTTCATTTTTTTTTCTTTTTTTTTTTTTTTTTTTTTGCCTTTTTGAGACAGGGTCTCACTATGCAGTTCAGGCTGGCCTTGAGCTCAGTTTTGTAGCCCAGGCTGGTCTTGAATTCGCACCGATCCTCCTGCCTCGGCCTCCCGAGTGCTGGGATTACAGGCGTGAGCCACCACTGTGCTTATTTCAAAAAGAGACAATCTTGTGTTGGACACAAGGTTGAACTAATTGTAAAACTAAATTTAGACAGTTACTCTCACACAGAAAAGCTAATGAAATAAACTTTAAGATCTAGAAAAGGTAGAAAGAGGAAGAAAGCGTTCAATTTCTTTCTTTCTTTTTTTTTTTTTTCTTTTAGACAGGGTTTAGCTATGCAGTTCAGGCTGGCCTTAAGCTCACTTTTGTAGCCCAGGCTGGTCTTAGAACTCACACTGATCCTCCTGCCTCAGCCTCCTAAATGCTGCGATTACAAGTGTGCACCACCACTCCCAGCTGAAAGTGTTGAATTTCTGCATGGAGGTCTAATAGCAGTTCACTAGACAAGAGTTCTAAAAAAATACCACTATCTCATTAAAAAAAACAGATAGGCAGGCAGGCAAGATAACTCAGTGACTAAGCACCTCCTTAGGTAAGTGCAGAGGCCAGGGTTTGAGAATAGGCATGGTGGCATTTGCCTATAATTCTAGCGCTTGGGAGGCTGAAAACAGAATTACTCTAAGTCCAATCTATGCACATAGTGAGAACCTATAGACCCTGTCCGAAATACATTAAAAAAAAGGTTAAAAGAGCCTTTCTAACAAGACGCTACAGAAGATAAAGAAGCATTTGCCCTTTCCAAAGCTGAATGAAGCCAAAGCAAAAGCTTTGAAGGCAAAGGCCATGCTGAAAGGTATTCTCAGCCACAAAAAGAAGATACGAATGTTAACCACCTTCTGCTGTCCCAAAACACTGCGGCTCCAGAGGCAGCCCAAACACCCTCAGAAGACCACCGCCAGGAGAAACAAGCTTGACCACTATGCCATCATCAAGTTTCCTCTGAGCACAGAGTCTGCCATGAAAAAGATGGAGGACAACATATTTGTGTTCATTGGGGATGTCAAAAGCAATAAGCATCCAGGGCCCGGTGGGATGGCTCAGTGCACCAGCCTTGTCCTCAGGGGGGGCTGAGCCAGCCATAAAAATGAGTGAATAAACAAATAAAGGTTCTGAAACAAGAAAAAAATAAATAAATAAAATAAAAAAATTTAAAAAAAAAAAAGCAATAAGCATCCAATCAAACAAGCTGTAAAGAAGCTCTGACATCCATGTTACCAAGGTCAATACCCTAATCAGGCCTGATGGAGAGAAGGTATATATTTGACTGGCTCCCAATTATGATGCATGGAATGTTGCCAACAAAATTTGTATCTAAACTGAGTCTAGCTGGCTAATTCTAAATATATATATTTTCCCCATAGCACTCTTAAGTAAATGCAAAGGAATTGAAATGATCTCATGCATACTATCTGATCACAGTGCAGTAAAACTAGAAATTATTGGCCAAAGAAACTACAAAAGCAACATATACACATGGAAATTAAATAACAATCTTTAAACAACCAGTGAGTCACAGATGAAATTAAAGAAATTAAAAACATTTATAATCAAATGAAAATTCAGATACAACCGAAACCTATAGATTCAATGAAAGCTCTAAGAGGAAAATTTATAGCAGTAAATTCATACATTAGGAAAAAACCTTATAAAGAATCAGACTATATGGTCTATAACTCAACTTGATAAAAGCCATCTACGAGAAACCAACAAACTAAAATTGGCAAAAACTGAAGGCCTTCACTTTTTTTTTTTTTTTTTTTTTGGGGGGGGGGGGCAGGGTTCAAACTCACAACCTTGTACTTGCCAGGCAGGCACTTGTGCCTCGGAACTATCTCCCTGGCCCCCAGGCCTTCACTTTAAAACCAGGAACAACATAAGGATGTGCACTGTCTCCACTCCTATTTAATATAATTCCAGACACATTATCCAGAGCAATTAGACAAGAGAGAGAAAAACAAAAGGAGTAAAAATTGAAAAATAAGAAGTGAAATTATCATTATTTGCAAATGATATGATACTCTACCTAGAGGACCCCAAAAACTCCAAGTCTTGTAGATTTAATCACCAAATTCGGCAATGTAGCAGGGTACAAAGTCAACATCCAAAAATCAGTAGCATTTTTGAACACAAACAATGAACACATTGAGAGGAATTTAGGGAAATCACAACTTTCATAATAACATCCAAAAAAAATGAAATACTGATAAATCAATCTCGCAATGGAAGTAAAAGACTTATATAGTAAAAATTATACTACTCTGAGAAAAGATTGAAGAGGATTTGAGAAAATGGAAAAACATTTCATGCTTTTGCATAGGAAGAATAAACACTGTGAAAATGGTCATACTTCCAAAACTGTTATATAAATTCAATGCAATACTGATTAAAATACCATTAGTATATCTCACGGAGCTAGAAAAAGCTTTCCTCCAATTCATTTGGAACCAGAAGAGATTCACAATATCAAAAGCAATTCTTTTTTTTTTTTTTTTAATTTATTTATTTGTTTCTTGCTTCAGAACCTTTGTTTATTCAATCATTTTTATGGCCGGCTCAGCCTGCCCTGAGGGCAGGGCTGGCGCAGCATGTGGTGCCGGGGATTGAACTGCGGTCCCTGAAGCCGCCCAAGCTTTCCCAAGCAGGCGTTTTAGACCACTGAGCCATCCCACCGGGCCCATCAAAAGCAATTCTGGGAAACAAAGGAAAGTCAGGAGGTATCACAATCCCTAACCTGAAGTTATACTATAAAGCTATTGTGATAAAATCAGTATGGTACTGGCATAGAGACAGACCTGAGGATCAATGCAACAGATTAGAAGATGCAGACACAACTTCAAACACAATCAGCCACCTTATCTTCGACAGAGGGACCAATCATGCTCACTCAAAGAAAGATACTATGTTTAAAAAATGGAGCTAGAGGAGCCTGGCGGGATGGCTCAGTGGTCTAAAGTGCCTGCATGGGAAGGCTTGGGCGGCTTCAGGGACCGAGGTTCGATCCCCGGCACCACATGCTATGCCAGCCCTGCCCTCGGGGCGGGCTGAGCCAGCCTTAAAAAAAAGAAAAAAATGAGTGAATAAACAAACAAAGGTTCTGAAACAAGAAAATAAATAAATAAATAAATAAATAAATAAATAAATAAATAAATAAATAAATAAATAAAAATAAATAAAAAATGGAGCTAGAAAAATTGGCTTTCCACATGCTGAAGATTAAAACTAGACCTTGTCCTATCACAATGCACAAAGCTACAGTCAAAATAGATTAAGGATGTACATATTAAAACAGAAACATTAAATCTTCTGGAGGAAAATACAGGTAGAAATCTTAAAGACATAATAAGGATAAGTAGAGAATTCATGAACAAAAACTGAACTGCCCAGGAAATAATTCAAAGAATCAATGACAGGGCCAGGGAGATAGCTCCATGGCACAAGTGCTTGCCTGGCAAGTGCAAGGTCATGAGTTTGAACCCTGGTCCCGCAAAAAAAAAGAATCAATGACTGGATTTCATCTTTTTGAAAAGTTTCTGCACTTCAAAGCTGATCTCCAACAGAGTAAAGAAAACACACAAACTAGTAAAAAATTATAGCCAACTTTCCTCTGACAAAAACCTTCTATGTAGAATATATAAAGAATTTTAAAAGATAAGGCCCCTCAAATTCAAAGAGCCAATCCAAATATGGGCATCGGAGATGAATATATACTTCTCAAAGAAAGAAATACAAATGGCAAGTAAATATATAAAAAAATGTTCAACATCACTGGTCATTTAAGAAATGCAAGTTAAAACAATGTTGAGATTGTATCTCACCCCAAAAAGAATGCATAACACCAAGAAGTCAGCCAATACCAAATACTGGAGAGGCTATGGAGGAAAAAGAACCCTTCTGCACTGCTGGCGGGAGTGTAGACTGGTATAACCATTATGGAAATCAGTGTGGGAATTCCTTAAAAAACTAGAGTTAGAGATCCCATTCAAACTAGCTCCTCCTGCATATTTTTTCCAGAAGAAATGAGAACCTCATAGCATAGTGATATATGTGCACCCATATTTATAGTAGTGCAATGTGTCATAGCTAAATCCTAGGAACTGCCCAATTGCCCATCAACTGAAGAATGGATAAAGAAAATGTGGTATTTCTACACAATGGAGTATTACTCAGCTATAAAATAGGATAAATTTAAGTCTTGCTGGTAAACATCATATTGTCTCCTTAAGTGTGAGAACCTCAAAGAGAAAAATGGAATCTGAAGGGTGCAGATACAGGGAAAAGGGAATGAACTTATTCAAAAGGAAAGAGTTACTGGGTTGAGGAGGATAGGAGAGGAAGTAGGGAGAAAAGATTTATCTATGTATTTAATCAGGATGGTTTGGACAACAGTACTGTGCATTTTTGTTGGGCTATGGAAAGAAGCCATTAATGCTTAATTTGTTTCATCTGTTTTTTCAGTTTGTTTGTTTGTTTGTTTTTTTAATTTTAGCACAGGGTTTATAGCGTCTCATTACATAGGTTGGACTCATAATAATCTGCCTGTGTTCAGCCCCACAAGAGCTGGGATTGCAGGCCGCACTACCACATCCAGTCTCGGCATGCCCGGGGCCAGCACAGCATGCCAGGGATTGAATCCAGGCCACTGCATCTGCCCAAGCAGGGACTTTAATCTGCTGAGCTATTTGGCCAGCCCCCAATTGTTTGTACATTTTCTGTTCTTAATTTCTTGTATATTTCCTTTTTTCTTTTTCCAATTTTCCATGCATATATCTGGTAATATGAATAAATGGTTAGAAGACAACACTATGTATTACAACAAATATTGTGAAATTCATGTTTTGTTAAGTGAAGTTCTGTATCACTTGTGATTTTTTGTTTTAATTCTAATTCGTGCCCTCTTTAAGAAATAAAAAAAAATTTAACAACACATAGTCTGAGCATATAACAATCTGAAACATGAAAAGCTTCATTCAGGAAAGACTGCTTATATATATACTATGACAAAGTGCTACTTGAAAGTCATAAATCTCTGAAAACTTAAAACTAACTGCAAATGATACCTTGAGTAAGTCCTCCAGGACAACTGTGGCAGAGAACATAAGAAGAGACTGCCTCCACAGGAGAAAAGGCCAGATTCCTTCTAAGAACCCTCTAGGACTCCCCTTCTCTGTCCTTTGCCTCGGCTCTCACACACTCTCACCCCTCTTCTCTCTCACCACCAGCATCTGCATCTGGGCAGTTCCTCCCAGGCCAGGTGCTCCCTGAGCACCATTTAGCTTAGATGTACACTATAACTATACAGTGTTTCATAACACATTCTACTCATAAATTTTAGTCAATAGGTTCTGTATTTCAAAAGATAATTTATAGTTTACCTGTAGAACCTGAAACAATATAAAAGGTACAACAAATATTGTGAAAGGGTAGGAAATTGGTCAATAGCAAAGAACAACTTGGATGAGAGAAATGAAGAAAAAAATACCAACACACATACATACACAATAGCTACGATAACTGTGCTATTAATTTTTATTGATTTATTAAGAGAAATAGTTATTTTTTGACTAATTTTTGCATGCTTATTTGGTAATTAAAACAACTACTTTGGAGACAACAATAAGCAATATAACAATCATTGTTGAATTCTTATCTTGTTTTTTTGAAATTTTGTATCATTTCTAATGTTTTATTACTTTTTTATTCTTCTTTTTAAAGAGAAGCACAGATACCAACCTTTGGACAATGTATTTCATTGTTTACCTTTAATACTGAAAGTAAGGATGCCTGACAAAATTTTAAAAGTTACAAATTAAGACAAGTTCAAGCTGGGCATGGTGATGCACACCTATAACTGTAGTATCTTGAGAGGCTCAGGATGGAAGACCATAATTTAATCCCCAACCCAGGCACACTAGTAACTTAAGGAGGTCTTGTTTCAAATAAATTAATAAAGGGGTTGGGGATGTAGCACAGTGTTGAAGACCTAGGTTTAATCCCTAGGATAACAAAAAGCAGAGAAAAGGAGAGAGAAGAGGGGATAGAAAGCGACAGAGGCAGAGTCAGAATGAATCAGGCATGCAAAATGTTCTCACTATAAATGGAGTAGATTAAAAGTCAGTTCTGGAGGTTGTAGCAGGGATCATACCTGTATTCCCAGCACGGGCTGAGGCTAAGGCAGGAGAATCACTGAAAGACTTTGAGGACAGCCTGAGCTACATAGTGAGTTCAAGGCCAACCTGAACTACACTGGGAGACAATGCCTCTAAAACACTAACAAGTAATCACTTCATAAAACTAACATCCTTTTAGCCAGGCATAGTGGCTCATGCCTGTAATCCCAGCACTTGGGAGGCTGGGACAGGAGGATCAGTATGAGTTTGAGGCCAGCCTGGGCTACAAAAGTGAGCTCAAGGCCACCCTAAACTACACAGTGAGACCCTGTCTCAAAAAGACAAAAAAAAAAAAAAAAAAAAAAATCCCTTTTATAAAAATTTTAGAATATGAAATTTTTATGAAGTCCATTATGCAAAAATTATCTTTTAAGCCGGGCGTGGTGGCTCACGCCTGTAATCCCAGCACTCGGGAGGCTGAGGCAAGAGGATTGGTGCGAGTTCAAGACCAGCCTGGGCTACAAAAGTGAGCTCAAGGCCAGCCTAAACTGCATAGTGAGACCCTG
>PVJA010050278.1:0-13363 GCA_004027025.1 Myocastor coypus | reverse complement strand
AAAAATAAAAATGTAAACATAAAAATGGCTTTGAAAATTGAAAGATCATATAAATGCATTATTTTGAGTTAAGTCTACAAAACACGACCAAATTATTTCTATTTTGTTAGTTATATTACAGGGCCAATAGAAAAAAAAAAAAAAAAAACAGATGTGTTAGTGAACTATTCACATCAGCCCAGAGCTTCAGTTCCTACCAACATCAACTACTCACACTGTTGCCACCCTAGATGAAGGGAAATGACCCCCAGATACAATAAATGAGTTTGCCATTTGCCTTTAAGTTTCACTTTTTGAGATGTCCTACAACTAAAAATGTAAAAGTCTCAAGAAATAGCTAGGCCCATGAGGCATTTTGCTAACTATACCAGATTATTAAATACTAAAATACTTAATTAAATATTTAGTCAACAACCCTCATGTATTTATCATTACTCCAGGTTTTTTGTTTTGTTTATCAAGAAATGTATAGGTCTGCCCTTCTATGTCAAGCAGTACATTAAGTAATTTTACATACATTATCACAGAGTTCAAATCACTGTAGAAAGTATTGGCTTGATTTTACAGATAAAGTACCTAAAATTAAATAAGTTGCCCAGTGTTACATGATATTCAAGTGTAAGGACAAAGATAAGAATCTAACTCTGCTGGAACTAAAATCTATTTTTTGAGCTATAAAACTTAAGCGTAGGACAGATTTGAGAACTACTTTGTGCAAACCACCTATTAATATACAGCTAAGAAATGTTGAGACTGAGGGGAAAAAATGAATCAACCAACAGCGTAGTAGTTTTCTTAAATGATATCATTCCCAGAAAGTTTTTAGAAGTTACGTAAGCTTTCGATAAAGAACAGGAGTAAGTCTGTCAAAGAACATAACCCACATTAGTAAGCATACTTAAGCTCTACTACCTCAACTGTCACCTACTGCTCAAAGCAAAGCAGATTTTATTCATTCATTTAGGCACTGATTTGAATTTAAAGCCACTAATTTATGTGCAGACGTAGATGTAGATATAAATTTCTAAGGTAATTACTATAAATGTATTTTTGTTCAAATCATATTTACACCACCAAATCAGCTTAGAGAAACCTCATTCCTAATGGGAGTTTTGGAGGGAGTTCTATCAGAGATTGAGTCCAGGAGCACTCTGGCCCTGAGCTACATCCTCAGCCTCCCTCCTGTTTGTTTTGAGACACTGTCTCGCTAAATTACCTGGGTTGGCTTCAAACTTGGAGTTCTCCTGCCAAACCTGAGTAGGTGTACAGTCACGCCCAACCTGGTTCCTAATTCTTTTTTTTTTTTTTTTTTGTTAAGAGAATAAAAGTAAGGAAAAAAAACTTAAAAAAAAAGATACAGAATTTCAAAACAAGATGATAGGAAATCAACAATGGCTGTTACGTAGCACACTATAATCTTCAAAGTAGTTCTTCAGGTTACCAGGTATAAGCATGTAAAATTCATTTTAAAAATTAAAACTGTTCCTTTCAATAAGCCAACAGAAATTGGAAATACGTATCTTACCTATCGTGTGTGTGTGTGTATGTGTGTGTGTGTGTCTCCCCACCTTCCTTCTTTCTCCTTTCTCTAGCAACTTCTTTCCCTTTCACAGTCTCTATTGTACCTTTCAGATTTATTTACTCTCTCAGTTTCTTACACTAGAGAGACAACACAATGCCTATACATGTGGGTCTGATTTATTTCACTTACACACATAGTCTCCAGTTGCATCCATTTACCTATAAAAGCCTCGAGTTTATCTTTCTTTATAGCTCAGTTATACTACATTGCAGAACTGATCCTAATTCTTGATGTTCTCCACTAAAAGAAGAGCTATAACCTGAAAGAAAAATCACTTTCTTTAGGGAAGCATCCACTTGCTAACATCAAACTAAAATGACTAAACTTTGGTGTTCCACGGGATTCTGTTGTAGTATTTCTTTAATAGTTAGAAATTTTCTCTATTTTATCACATACGGACCAACCACTCAAATCCACTAATGGAAGCCACCAGTTGTTTCACCACCAAATGTGGAACTCTAGATAACTCCAATCATTGTAATCTACAACTTCAATTGAATTAGACTTTCTTTTCTTTCTTTTTTTTTTTTTAAAGAATTTTTTATTTTATTTATTTTTTTTTCTTGTTTCAGAACCTTTGTTTGTTTATTCACTCATTTTTATGGCCGGCTCAGCCTGTCCCGAAGGCAGGGCTGGCACAGCATGTGGTGCCGGGGATCGAACCGCGGTCCCTGAGGCCGCCCAAGCTTTCCCAAGGAGGCACTTTAGACCACTGAGCCATCCCGCCGGGCCCCTAGACTTTCAACCCAAACAAAAATTGCCTTTGTACTGATTCTTGGTCAGTTCTCCTTTGCTTCCCCTTTTTTTAAAGCATTCACCTAATTTACATTTACTTCTATGGTCATCTCGTTCATGCTCCACTTAGAAGCAAGCAAGTCTTACGAAGACAGGAGCTACATCTGCTTTGGTCTACTTCGTAGCCTAAATACAAGAACTGGCTTGATAGCTGCCCAAGTACCCTCATCTTCAACACTGGCCTCAGGCTTCCCACCCACTCACATTTCCCGTACACTCAAAAAATGATCTCTCTTGCCTCATCAAGAAAGCTTAGTCCACTTTTGTCTCCTACATGACAACAAAATTTATAGCTTCTGTCTAATCTCCTGCTGACTCTTCATTCAAAGCAGATCCTCCCCGAAAGGTTGTTATCCCAATCAGCCCTATTTCTCCAGGACACTTCATCAATTACATTATTTTCTCTGATGATTCAACCAAAGGTTCCTAATGGTCTACAAATATGTTGGAAGTATTTCTCACCTGTTTTGAAGGAGAGAAAATTTTCTATGACCCTGTGTATCCCTCTAGTAGCAATTTATCTTCCAAATTTCATTCTAAGATGATCTCACTGAAAGAGTAGCTTCAATCAACTGTTTCACACCCTTACTTTCAAACTTTGCTCCAAGCTCTAAAAAACACCTATATCCCCACTAATCTATAGAACCTCTTTAAAATTCAGCAGTGGCTTCCATATTACCAAAATGAACAAAATATTTCCATTTTTATTTCTTTAAACCTTTCAACTGCACACAACTCTGTGAATTACTTCCTTTTTCTATTACCAGGAGACCTCCCAATTATTCTCCCAATCTTTGTTTCTTCTCCATTTTCATCATACATTATTCCTCTTTCTGCTCAGTTCTTAAATAGCCTTATCATTTATGTTTTTAATTCTTTGGCCTCTACATTTTTTATTCTCTATTCCACTTAGGCCATTAAATCCATTCTCATGGCTTGATCTATTACCAATTTTTCTGATGATTTTCAAGTTTGTCTAACCAAATTTCCAAGGATTTAACCAACTATCTACCATATATTTGGATGTCATTCTGAACTCAACAATATAAAATAAACCCAACAACTTCTTCTATAACACCTGTTTTTTCCATTCTATTACTGAACCACCTTCTCATCCAAGTTAGAAATCTCAGGACCATCTTACCTCACTAATCCAAAACTACTGTTTTCAACTGCAAAACACTTACCAAATATATCATACAGCAAATAAGGGGCCTACCTCCACACCCACTAACAGTCAACTGGCTCCGAGCTCATTTCCTGGCTTAATTTGTAGTAATTCAAATTACCCTGTAAGAGCTTAAAATCAAGCCCAAAGTCTAATCTAAAGTTAAGAAGTGGATAAGCACTGGCAGGGGATACTTCCATTATGCAGGATAGAATTCAGTAAAAGCTGGTCTGCAGCAAGAAACAAAAACAGACTAAGAGGAGAAAAACAGAAATCAGCAAGAAAGCTACCAAAAGCACTCATGATTCTAACTAAAGCTATTTCTGACCTCCAGATGATTTCTATATCTAGACATCTCATCAAATTTCATACTCCAATAAATTCTACACTTGTTTGGTATGGTATGAATCTTTTTTTTTTTTTTTTTTTTTTTTTTTTTTTTTTTTTTTTTTTTTTTTTGGAGAGAGAGAGAAGGCCTCATTATATAGTCTCTATTGGTCTTCAACTCAAAACATAAAACAGCCCAGGCTGGCCTCAAACTGGCCTCAATCCTTAAACCTTACCCTCTGAAGTGTTGTCAATATAGGCAAGTACAAGTTTAAGTTTGATTTTTGGGACCTACAACAGAGTCCCAACTAACACTAACACATATTCCTCCCTTTCCATCCTACAAGCAGGAGTCTTCAATCAGATTTTCTTGCCTAAGCAACTGAATAGCAAAACCTCTTGAATCGCAGTCTTTCCTACTTCCCTTCCTTCTCTAAATCCCCACCAACAGTACCTTTACAATATATAGTACATCTGAACCACAGTACTTCTCTTCTATGGCTACCTGTCACAAAGACTGTTAGTATCCTTTCCTACCAACAGAATCTAGTATATTTAAAAAAATAATAATAATGTGCTTGCCATGACAGCAAGTAAAACATGATCAAGGGTCCACTGAGACATAAAGGAAAGTATTCTATGGGACTTTCTGACAGTCAAGAGAGAAAAGAATGTCCTCCTTTCTGTTATCTAAATTAAGAGACAATTCTGTAATGATGATCAAAGAGCAAGATGACAAAAGCCTTAGTCCACAACCACAGTAATTCCAGGCTTCCTCTCTATTCTCTTTTACGTAAGACAAAATCATTTTAATTATTTTTCATGTTGCTCAGACAAAATAACCAACACCTAAAGTTAAAGGGGGATACACTTACTTAGCTTTGTTTGTAAAGGTTTCAGTCCACAATCAGCTGGCTCTAAGGGCAGGGTGACTAGGCAGGGGACAGCTCATGGTGTTCACAAGGAAGAGGGAGGAGACAAGTCTCCTCTGTCCCTTCCATTGTATGCAGGCTAGCACCATAGGGTGGGTGCAGCGTTCATACCCTTAATCCTAGCCAGAAATACACCAAACCAACTGGTGGCTTAATTTACTAAGCGCAAGGCCTTAATCTCAGTATCACACCCTCTAGATTCAGCCACCTCTGAAAAGTCCCCTTGACTACAAGAGGCTCTGGGGGACACCTAGGCAAACACCACAACTAAAGATAAAACTACACTGACTAACCAACGAGTACTAGAGATTTGCTAATAAATGCTGCAAATTAGCTGGTATATTCCCTACTGACTACGGTCAAAGGCTCTGGTTTATAAGGCCCTATCAACTCACTTTCATCTCTATTCAACCTTCCTGTTACATATAATCTTAATGAATCATAAAATCTTTAAAAATTTAAAGTTCATACAAAGCTATCATATTAGGTACTGCAAAAATCTCTGTAACGAAAGGAAAACAAACTGATAGGCTAAATAAAAGGTTCCAAATATATGCTGTCTGCAAGAAATACACTTTAGATATAAGAGAAACATATACATTAAAACTAAAATACAGAGATGCACCATGAAAAACAAATAAAGACCAACACAAAACAAAGCAGACTTGAGACAAGAACATGACCAAAAGAAACAAAGAACATTGCGCAAATCAGTCAATTCATCAAGATGGTATAATCCAAATGTATATATATTTAAATGATAAAGAGAAAACCTTGATTAAAAGTGAAAGACTAAATGCTTTACCCCTAAGACAGAGCATAGAACACTGATGTCCATGTACTCCGCCCATTTGTACTCAACACTATTTCAAAGTCCTAACTATGGAGAGAAGCAACAAAAAATTAAATGAAACAAAGCCGTAGACCAGAAAGAAGAAAACAAAACTACCTTTATTCACACATAAATACCTAGAAATCCAGTACAGAAGCTACTAACACTAGTATCTCTGAATCTGGAAAAGTAAACAGATAAAATATACAAAAGCTAACTGTATATTCAGATATTAGTTACAAACCAGAAAATGTTTTCTAAAAAGTTCCATTTACAATAATGTTCTAAGAAAAATAAGGGAAACGTAACAAAAGATATGTAAGACCTCCACACTGAAAGTTTACAAAACACTGTGGGAAAATGAAGGATGACTTAAATAAAACAGAAAATATGATAAATGAAGCCTTGGTATATTAGGGGCCAAAATGACATGGAACAATCTTGCAAGTTTTCACTTTTCTGACTCTACTAAGCCCTTGCTCTTTCTTCTCTCATTCTCCTTTTTAAAATACCAAAATATCTCTGCACAAATTAGAATGAATTGCAGCTATTTTCCCTACTATCATTGTTAAATCAAATCTGTTTTCACTGATTTAACTAGTACATTGCTGTGTTCATCCTTGACAGTATACTGCCCAAAGTATTTCTGAAACTACACATGGCCAAAACTTTGCACTATGGTGATTCACCTAAGAGAATAATCTCACAAAAATCTCATGTGCAAGACCAATTGCCCTAAACATCTCCAGCTCATCGCTCTGCAAGTATAACCTTTTTTCCTAGAAACAATTATAAAGCTTTGGACCCACTATATCTTTCTCTGTGAGGAACTGCAGTCTACAAATGGCTACAGACAACAATCAATCCTGTACTCTCTTTTAACCCCATATATATAAACAGATCCTATGTTAAACACTTAAATTTAACTTCTATGAAAAAATGAACAAGAACAATAGATTCTCAAATGTCTTGAAACTTCATTTCTACAAAACTGCTCTTTCGTGCTTCTGCTAATTTTCCAACTATTTCTACTAAGCTTCCTTTCCCTCCCCTCAGGGAGTTTAGTGTTCGTATTCATCTTTCTTTTCGGTATCCGTGGACATCTCACATACTTACTGACTCCAATACATAATGATTACCAAATCACATCCTTCCCCTCTTAACTAGAACTCAATATCTACATTTTCAATATTTTGTGGACATCTTCAAGTGTATGTCTCCCAAAAAACTTCATTAACTAACAATGTCTTTTTATGTTTTCGTATATTTAAAATTGTCATAAATTATTCTTTTAAATAAAATTTTTTTCTTCACAGCTTCTCTAGTCTTGGTAAGTCATTAGTACTTACTGAGGAACTATCCGTTGATTCACTTTTTTCATATTTCTGTTTCTTGTTCTTTTTTTTCTTTTCTTTCTTTACTTTTTTTGAATGCTTCTCTTTTTTCTTCTTTTTCTTCAGAGAATGTTCCTATAATCAGGAGGCAGAAAAGGAAATTAATTTTTACTTTATTTTTTTTAACTTTTATTTTTTACATACTTAGTATAAGGCAGTGGTTCTCAACCTTTCTAATGCCGTGACCCCACAATACAGTTCCTCATGCTGCAGTGACCCCAAACCAAAAAATAATTTTAGTGGCTACTTCAAAACTGTAATTTTGCTACAGTTATGATTCAGAATGTAAATACCTGATATGCATTATGTATTCTCATTGCTACAAATCAAACATAATTTAAACATAGCGATTAATCACAAAAACAATAATTATATGTTAAGAAATATTTATTACTAATTCTAATAAATAACATTTGACCATGGCATAACATGGGTTTAAATATGTATTTTCCCATGATGTTAGCCAACCCCTGTGTTTTGGTCGTTCAACCCCTGCCGGGGTCGCAACCCACATGTTGAGAACTTCTGGTATAGGGTCTAAACAGTCTCACCACACAAATCAAACTTGTAGTGATGCTCCTGTTTTCAGCCTCCCAAGCACTGGGATTACAGGTGCATGCCACCATACCCAGTCTCAGTCACTGTTTCAGCACGTTCCAGGGGAGGGGCCAGCATAGCATGCCAGGGATAGAACCCTGCCCACCACCCTCTGCCTAAGCAGGTGCTTTAGTCCACTGAGCTATCTGGTCAGCACTTATTTTATTTTAAAAGGAAACAATTTAAGGGGAAAATATCCATATTCTAAAATCAATTGAACTCTTCTATAAAAGGAAATAAAAAACAAAACTAAATAGAAATTTCTAAGAAGCTTTAACATGCTTTCTGTAATACAGGCACTACTAAATAAGTCACATAGCTTATTTAGATATAGCAGATCTATATAGCAGATTTGTTGCCAAAACATATGATGTACATTTTTACTTTATTTGCAGATTCATGTGATATAATCAAATAAATACATACTTAGAAATACACATTCATAAAGACACGCACACACAAGCACACACACATGTCCCTGGACACTACCCCAAAATGTATACAAAACTATTTGGCCAAGCCACCAATGGGACCCAGGTATTCGAGAAGCTGAGACAGACAAGTTCAAGGCCAACCTGAACAACATGTCAAATCTGTCTGAAAACACCCAAAGTGGTATTTCCCTGAGTTCAATTTCTAGTACTAAAATGTAGACAGGAAGGCATGCAGCAGACAATAAAGGTAGAGAGACACTCTAATTAGATAGATACAACAGTGACAGGCAGAAACAGATCGACAGACACCACAGACAATTTACATAAAGATAATGGTCACTTAAATTGGCCTGGATTAAAATCATGAGCAACTGGAGGAAGGCAAAGAGAGGGACAGAGAAAAGATGTTGAGCAAAAGATGCAAAGTTTCAGTCAGATTGGAAGAATCAGTTTTAATGGCCACAGATAATAATAATATACATTCCAATAACCATATATGACCTATCCAGTAATGATATCAGGCCTGGCCTACACAATGAGTTCAAGACCAGCCAGGTCTAGATGACAGTGAGATCTTGCCTTAAAAAAACACATGCATCCCAAAATTATGAAAAAAAGAAGATGCTTGTGTTCTCACCACACAAAAACTATTCATGGTAACATATCTTAATTTACTTCACTGAATCATTCTATAATATATGTATAGACCACAACATCACATTATATTCCATATACATACAAAATTATTGTCTATTAAAAATAAAGTTTTTAAAAATTATAAGAAAAACCAAGGCTTGAATCCTAAACATCAAAACTGAAAGCGTAAAGTCCATAATATTGTATTGCCACAAATCTGCCACAAGTGATCAGAAAGTGAAGCCAAGTGGTCCGCGAGCCAACTCCACAAATAAAATCTTTCAACGTCCTCCTGTTCAAAACATTACAGTAATTTATCCAGAGCGCTACCTAGTAGTAAGCAGGTATGGTGGTGCTTGCCTGTAATCCTAGCACTTGGGGCTGAGGCTGAAGGATCCTTGTGAATTTGAGGTCAGGCTGGGCAACATAGTGAGTTCAAGGCCATCCTGCTCCAAGAGACTCATTCTCAAAAACAATAAAATAAAAATAAAAAAGTGAAAAACAAAGCTATCTAATAATGCCAACTACAGGATACTTACTCTGTAAGCCATAAAATGTATATACAAGTTTATTCTCCATATTAATTCAACTTGCGCAAAGAAAAGTTATCCTTAAGTGCGGTACACCTGTTCATATTCACCTTTGAGAACTCCTCAATTCGCTCATTGACATTAGGTAGCATCCATGTATCCTCACCTCGAAGTCGTTTAAGTTCTTTCCGCCTTTCTTCTTTTTCAAAATTGGCTTTCGCCTACAATAAAAAAGACAAACTGAAAATGGACTCAGTTGTCTTTCACCAAAGAAAGAAAAGAAATTGTACCATTTCCATCTAAAGGTACCTTATTTATGAATGATCTGTTCCTAAGATTTAACAATACAAAACACAACCTTTTCTTTCAACATACCAATCTTCAATAAAAGAGACAGAAATCTTGTACTTATTCTAGACCCTTTTCTCTCCCCAAAAGCCTTGGAATCCCTATGTTGCTCTTAACAACATGGTCCTACCATTGCCACATTTTTTAACATCTTAGGTAGTTTTTCACATAATTAAAAGCTCCCTCTCTCCTTCTCAATTTCAATTTTAATGAGAAACACGATGTTTCTCAACCTTTCATGAGAGGCTAAGTTCCCAATTCTCTCGGGATAACGCTTATTGGGATCACCCACGGCCGACAATAAGTCTGGGACTGAAAACAACCGCAAGAGCGGCGCCCAAGATGTCAAACTGTGTCCCCTAAAATGCGCCTTGGCCGACTCGCTGAAAAGCATCTCACTTCAGATGTAACAGGAGCGACAGCTGAAGCTTAAAATACACACAAACAAAAATGCCCTGACAGCGGGAGTACTTGGCATGTACGCGATCCGAGGCAAAGGAAAAGGAGAGAATGAGCAAACGTGAGCTGCCCCAGCCCTTAGGAGACAGGAAAAACACTGACAGCAGCCCTGGAAGGGGAATCCGCTCGGCCGGGGTTAGATGCTGAAGCGGCTGGAGAACCAGAAGGCGGGCTTGCTCCTGCACTGTCCACCCCCACAACTCTAAATTAAACTGCAGTTTCCCCACGAGGAAGGCACCTGGTGCAACACCTCCGCCCTGGCAATTCGAGTCTGCTCCTTTCGCTCTTCGATACTCTTCTCACTTTCAAATCTGCCACTGAAAGCCGCCATAGTGGCTGCCGCCGTAAAGCTAGGGAGCCGTCAGGCAATCCCGGTTTACGACTTTCGACCGTCGTAATTCAGCGCACAAACCCGGATTTCCGCTTACGGAGGGAACCTCGGGGGCGTGGCTTACCGACTGCGCATGTGCGAGAGTGGAGCCGGCCTTGGCCATGCCTGCAACGCCCAGCTAGAGGGATGTCGCATTTTTGCGTGGGAAACGACCTGAAGGGAACCTGACCAAAAAAGTCGATGGGAAATAGGGAAAAGACAAAATTGTTTACAAGAGTCAGTGTTTTGCTTTAATAAGTAAACTTTTTTAAAAAATATAGAATACAGCCGTGTGAATTTTGGAGTGTGCTTCGTAATTTATCCGTGCTTATTCACATTACCACTTTACAATATTTCTCCTCTTAACTCACGTTATTTACTTTTTATTCATCCAAGTATTTTTTTTTCTTATAATGGGCAATTACGTATTGGAATGGGGATCTTTTTTGGCTTTGTTTTATAATTGTACCTCTCAAACAAAACTAAGTTCCAGGAAGACTAAAACATTCTAAGGTATTTACCTCTTTAAGAACACAAACACGAAGCTTAGATTTAAAATCATAAAAGGCCACAGAAAATAAATATAAACTTGATACCAAAGAGATACAGAAATAGTTAACATCAACCTGATGTAAATATACCTTGTTTTCATAAAATTAAATTTGCATATGTACAAATTTTCTGGGGAATTTGTATTTTTAACTTTTACTCTTTGAAATCGTCTTAAATGCATAATGTTTACGTATTTGTTACTTAATAAAATGTATTCATTTGTTTAAAAAATGAATTTTAATTTACTAAATGACCTTGTGTTTTACTGACTTTTGGCATAGTTAGCATTAAAATCTTTTCACATTCAGGATTCAGGAAAACATGTACTTCCCACTTTGCATTACTGACAGGACAGATAATGATTATAACTGAAATGTAATTCGGTCCATTCAGGCCACTGTAGCAAAAATCAAAACTGCTGCCCACCTGAACATTCCAGCCCGCCCGCCAGACGTCCCAGTCGGCTCCCCTGAGGTCTCCAACACACCCGTGTGAGTATTCCGGCCCCACCCACCATGTTAGACCTACTCCGGCCCACTGTAAAAGCAGCGAACCCAGAAGCTAGGCCCAACATGTGACTCAGATCTTCAGCCAGATACAAGCATAGCCTATCCAGCATCAGGCCCACCACTTGAGTCAGACCTCAGGCTCATTGCAAGCTTAGCCTACCCAGCAGCGAGGCCCCCCAGTCCTGCAGGTCACTGCTATACAGAATGATACAGACAAGGAGCAAAACGCAATCTCAGGTCCCAAACCCACCTGTAACAGATACAAGAGACACTACAAGAAAATGAGAATCATGCAGATGAAATTCCTGAACCAATAGCTTCTGAGGCAGACAGACAAGTGCAGAAACGTATAGAGCAACTCAGATCAGAGATAACATGTCAAGTAAAAAAAAGAAATGTATGAAAAAATGGACTCTGAAGTGGAAAAACAACTGCAGAAACGTATAGAGGAAACCAGGGCAGAAATAACCACTGAAGTTAAAAAAGACATGTCTAAATTAATAGCATCTAAAGTAGAGAAACAACTACAGAAAGGTAGAGAGAACAGAGCAGAAATAATCTCTGAATTAGAGAGAAAGAAGATAACTATAATGAGAGGCTTTACTATTAAAGAAGCTATTGATAAAAAATTGGGAGAACAGAAAAATGATTTGTGCCTTTTCAACTAGAGAAGATTCAGTGACATGACATTTCTGTTATTGTAGCCCAGCACCTAGACATTCTGGTTAGTATAATTCAAAATCCTTTAGAAAACTTCCTTGTTTTCAGTCCCATAGTTTGTGTGGGGCTTACAATACTCAAAGGTACACAAGGATCGGATAGGTTGAAGCCAGTCAAAGAATTCTATTATGCTGGCCATAGTAAGGTGCAAGCTCAGGCCCGAGCCAGTTAGCACACCATTCTTATACTACAGTAGTATAAGAGGTCAGAACACTAGGTACTATCAATCTTATTTTTTTGCTTTGTTTTGTTTTGCTTTTCTGGTACCAGGGAATTGAACTCAGAACCTTACACTTGGCAGGCAGACACTTAACCTGCTGAGCTATATCTCCCTGGCCCAATACTATCAATCTTTTAACTAACCTAGATGGTCTAGTAACCAGTGGCAATCTGAAAAATTTTAGACTATTGTTATATCCTTCAGTCTGCTTCAAAGTGTAGATGTTTCATTACTTTCTATTTAACAGGGACATTTATAACTGGAGCTTATGATTGCAGTAAATTGAGCTCCATAGAGACAGCACCAGGGCAAATGAAAGCTGATGTACATTGGATGATTCTGTACCTCACTGAGAAAAATAAGTAAACATGGGCAAAAGAGAGCCTAACAAGCCGAGAGGCCCAAGGTCATCACATGCATTCTTTGTGCAAACTTACCGAGAGGAGCCACATGTTTCGTTAACTTCTCAGAGTTTCCTAAGAAGTGCTTAGAGCTTTGGGAGACCGTGTCTGCTAAAGAGAAAGGAAATTTTGAAGATATGGCAAACGTGGACAAGGCTCATTATGAGTGAGAATTGAAAACTTGTATTCCTCCTAAAGAAGCAAAATAGAAGTTCAGGGATCCCAATGCACCCAGGAGGCCCCCTTCAGCCTTCTTCTTGTGGAATAATACTGTAGCAGATGACAAACAGCCATACAAGAAGGCTGCTAAGCTGAAGGAAAAGCACAAGGACATCGTCACCTACCCAACTAACGGAAGACCTGATGTAGCAAAGAAGGGAGTCATCAGGCTGGAAAAAGGCAAGAAAAGGAAGGAAGAGGAGGAGATACGGCAAAAGCGGACAAGAATGAAGGGGAGGGGATGAATAAGCTGGTTCTAGCCCGGTTTTTTTTTTTAATCTATAAAGCATTTAATCCGCTATACACAACTCACTCCTTTTGAATAAAAAAAAAAAAAA
>PVJA010050277.1:0-13368 GCA_004027025.1 Myocastor coypus | reverse complement strand
TTCTTCTTCTTCTTCTTCTTCTTCTTCTTCTTCTTCTTCTTCTTCTTCTTCTTCTTCTTCTTCTTTCTATTCAAGCTAAAGCCCTATTTGTTTGTCACATCTATTCCAGGTATAGGTCTTCCTTTTTTAGTATATCCATGTTCTACACATACAACTATGCCAAATAAATCAATGGAAAAGTCCAGTAGCATGCATCTAGGTTTCAGCCATTACAAAGTCTAACTGGTGAATATCTTTTGAGGCCACTGAAGTATAAACCACAAAGGGAAATAAACAATACAACAGAGAAAATAGGCAAAGATAGAATTCAGATTAGTTGATTACTGTTAGAAATTAGAAGAGATACTTCTTTAATTATAACAATAAGAGAAAAGTGTGCACAGAAAAGAGTAATAATTTTATAAGTTTTTATTTTCTATGATGTTACAGTATGAAAAAACATTTTAGATTGCAAAATACCTGTGAAGAGATTAATAAATTGGTATGAATTGTAACTTTAATACAGAAAGGTCATTTTGATAATGAATTGCTTTTAATTTTAGAATCATGTTGGTTTCTTAGGAAATTAACAAGCAAGAAAGTATCACTTATGTGCTAGTGAAGAACTAGCACCTTTTTATGAGCTTAGTTCATAGGAGTAAAATTTGGGCTTAGAAATTAAAAGTTAAAAAAATTTACTCTCTGTGTAAGACAAAAAAATATGAAGTTAAACAAAGAAGGAAAACATACACAGGCCTTCAAAATGGCCTACATATTCACATAGATGAAAATGGTAGTAAGATGTAAAATTAAGGACATCCAGGTACTACACGTGCAAATTGGGATAATAAATACACTATTCTGTGTTACTGGACATAATTATTCTTTAGGTTGATTTAGTAGGTTCAAAATATTTCCATAACTTTCCTTGTAAATTATGGACTTATTAAAAATTGAAAGATTATATATATGCCTTTAAAACATTAATTCTACAATTCATTATAAAATACACAATTAAGTGTAACTTGATTTAATTAGTTCAGAAGTAGTTATTGTGGAACTTTAAAGCTTCTGAGCACCGATCAAAATTTGCTTATCTTTGGAAAAATTATAATAATTTCTTAAAGATCCTTTAATTTACTCTGTATATTTCTCTGCATTTTATATTTGCATAACAAGCTGTAGCCCCTAGTCTAAGGCTAATGGAAAAATTAGACAAGGCAAGTACAAAGGTTTACTGGCCCCTGACCTGCTGACAGGCAACGAGATGTGGCATGGTAGAGTGCACCTGTAATCGCAATTCTTGGGAGGTTCTAAACATGTGGGTCACTACGAGTTTGATGTAGTAGTGAGACCCTGAACACACTGTAGACTCTTCCCTAAAACGCAAACAAAACAAAAAGAGGTTTAAACATGAAAAATTATAAGAAATAATTAAAATAAAAATAATAAATTCAGATTAGATTGATAAGAGGGAGAGGGCAGAGGAAAAGGTAGTTCCACTTTTCCCTGCAATGACAGTTTTGCAGGGATCTGGGTAATCAGAAGGAATTTGACGTATAAAAATCTAGGGGAAGGATTCCAGGACAGGAAACATGAGAATGAGGGAGCTTGTCAGTTCTCCTCCTCCTCCTCCTCCTCCTCCTCTGTTGTTGTTGTTGTTGTTGTTGTTGTTGTTGCTGTTGTTGTTGTTGTTGTTGTTGTTGTTCTTCTTCTTCTTCTTCTTCTTCTTCTTCTTCTTCTTCTTCTCCTTCTTCTTTTTCTTCTTCATATAAAGGAAATGTAAAAATAATAGTACACTAGAAGCTATACATAATTTTAAAAATCCAAGATAATAGATATTCAACACTGGCTGCACATTATTGTCCTCGCTGCAGTTGCTTAGATTAGCAGATATAAGCATGTCAAACTGTACCAGGTAAAAATATTAAGCATTAACTGCTACCTTCAAAAAAGCAATGCTAGAGATTAGTGGTGTAGTCATCTTAGCTGTCCTGTGTATGTACATATGTGATTTTTGAGCTTGTCAGGTTCTAGCACATGAGAGAAGACTGGTCAGGCTAGAGTCAAGGGAACTAATCACAGATGATAAAGAGGAACCTGAGAGACAAGCAAAGCCAGAATACTATATATGAATTTTAGCCTTCAAAATAGAGAAAATTAATTACTCTTTTTATGCTATTTAATGGAAAGCCATTTTTCCTCCTGTAGTTTTTCTATATCATAATACACAATTTTCTTCAGACTTTCTGTTTTGTATACCAACTAGAGCACTAAATGAAAAAAAAAAAACGATTTATCAATATAACTCCACAGTGAATGTTTATCTCATACTTTGAAAAACATTATTATTAACTTTACATGTTGAAGTGTAAAGTAAAACAGACATTTACCACAACTAAAACAATCCTTACATAGAATACATTTTTCTAAAGATTGTTATAACTTATTCTAGATATTAAGAATTTGGTAATCTTGAATTTTCATTGTAATTGTTGATTTTGAAAAGTCTTGAAGCACATGTCCTTCTACTGGGCGCTATAGTGTCTACAAAACCTGGGAATGTCCACCTTAAACTTGTGAATAAATACCATGCTTGGTGCCACGTTTTTGTGAATGTCAAGTAGATGATTGAAGAATGAAAAACAAAATAGCATGAAAATTGTCTCACTTTCAAATCTCACTAATGTCTCTGCTACTGTGTTCTGAAAATACTGATAAAAATCTACTCTCATCACATCACTTGGTCCTCAAAGAGGGCCACTGGGGGAACTAGAATGAACTTTATTCAGGGTCTTTTTGCTTGCATTCTATTCTGTTTCAAATTCAGCACAAGAATTCCTGGTCCTGAATTCTTCTTCAGTTGAAAAGAAATTCACCGTAGAAACAGAGTAACAATAAAATAAAGTGGACTCAGTAGGGAGAGATGCAGTCACGCTCATCATAAGGTGCAGAATAGACAGGAGTAGTATCGAGATTGACCCAATACTTGCATTACTTAATCAAACAGCCTATATATATATATATGCACATCTTGGTCTCAAATTGAAGTCCATAAAGTTGCTTTGCTTCTGAGGTTCTCTGGGTTGTAGGAATGATTGTAAAGAAAATAATTAAAGAAAGAAAAAGGACTAAGTGCTTCTTGACAAGATGTAGAAAAGGAAACGGAAAGATATGGAGGAAATTGAGTTTCAGAATATTTCAACTGAAACATGATAATAGTTTACATCAAGACTTGGGTTGTTTTCTGGTGATGTTTTATAATCACATTTTGTTATTGTTTGAAAATATGCATAAAATAAACCCTGATAGCGACAATGACACTATCTTGAAATTATAGTGTAAAACCATTGTTAATGTTGTAATCACATTTTGTTATTGTTTGAAAATATGCATAAAATAAAACCTGATAGCGACAATGACACTATCTTGAAATTATAGTGTAAAACCATTGTTAATATTCAACATTAATGTCTACCAGAACATAGTCTCATCATTCATGGAATTTATTTTAATTTTTATATTAAAGTGAATTAAATTATAAAATTATAGTTTTTCTAAAAATTTATGAATTTGGTACAAGGGCTCACTACACAGCTTGGATTTGTAGTGATCCTCCTGTTTACAGCCTTGCCAGTGCTGGGAGTTCTGGTGTGTGCCAACAGGCTCAGACTCGGTCTGCAGCTCAGGAGGTGCTGGGAACAAACCCCAGTCCTTACACTTGCCAAAGCAGGCATTTGGTCAGCTGACCTATCACAACTGTCCTTATAGTCTTTGAAAAATTTAAAGTTAGACATTAGCGGCATGCCCAGTCTTGCCTAGATCTTCATATAATTCATTTGGACAAATGGTTGTCTGCAAAATAATATCTGCTAATGCTTTGATAGTTGTAATTTACTTGAAGTTCTTCACTTTTATCATTTTACTGGAAATATTGATTTTGCACTGTACTTACAGTGCTTTTAACATAATTGAATAGTTGCATAATATGTTTTTCTTTGTCTAATGTGAATGTTTTCCATCATTCTTCAAGTACTAAATTAATTCAAGTGATTGTCATAATCATAAACTTTAATGTCATTGCTATAGATGTAGGAAGAGAAAATTCATATTTAACATTGAACTAAGTGTTTTGAGTCAATAAGTGGGGGAGTAATGGAGGATACATAAAACTATCTTCGCAAAATAGTCTGTCATCCTATTATCCTGAAAATGTACATATACAAGTGTACTATTTAAATTACATTAAAATTCATTTTCTATTGTGGGTAGTTCTGCACTGTGCTAAGTCAAGTGACTACAATAGGTTTGGTTGTTATTCTGAGTTTTGTATTTGTCCTTCTTGCACACTGGGTAATTGTAAACTTGTGGAGTGAACCTTACAGGACATGTGCTTTCTCAGTTGTCATCTACATAGCTTCTTTCCCAAGGTAAACTGCCCCAAACATATCACAGTAGATAGATCCCTGTGGTGACATGGGTTGCATCATACATTATTCATTTTCTTATTCTTTTTTTTTTTTTGTTCTTTTCTTTTTTATTTAATGTATTTGCTACAGGGTTTCACTATGCAGGTTGAACTCATAGTGATCTTCCTGTTTCCAGCCTCCCCAGTGATATGATTACAGGCACGTGCCAGCATGCCTGGACTTGTTTGCCCGCTTGTTGTGCCCCAGGGGTAAGGCTGATGAAACATGTGGGCTCAGGGATCAAACTCTGGTCCCTGCGCTTGACAAAGCAGGCATTTATTCTGCACAACTACTTCAGCCTCGTTTTTGTTTTTTGTTTTTTTATTTTATTTTTTTTTATTTTGAAGTAAATATATATATATATATATATATTTTTTTTTTTAAATTTTCCAGGGAACAGTAGTACTCAGAGCAACCTTATTCTTCTCTTATTTTTATTGGAATTTCTCAACCACTTATGTCAATGACTTTCTAATCCATGAGAACATTTTGCCCTGTAAATAGATATTAGTAATATCTAAAAATGCATGAAGACTACCTATATATATGCTTGACAATTCCCTGCATAATTGAAGTGGTTATTTAAAAAATGGTGATTAGGGCATGATAGAATCCAGGCTGTATTCTGATCATCTTATTGAGCTGTGGCTGAAGTTTAAAAAGTATTTCCAGGGCAAAAAATGTTAAAAGATATAGTATATTAAAATTGTATTTATATATATATATATATATTTGTACACATGAAAGGCATTTATGTATGTATATATGTCTGCATGTATGTATGTATGTACCAAGGATTGAACTCAGGACCTTGTGCTTGTCAGGTAGGCACTTATTCCACTGAGCTATCTCCCTGGCCCCTGCCCATTTTTTAAATTTTTGTTTCTTTTCTATACTTTTCTCTTCTTTTCCTTTTTTCTTTTTCAATGAAAGACATTTTAATCAGACATTCTTTTTTAATGATCTTATTTCTAATTGACAAATAAGTTTTTCATATAGACATTCTAATGAATTTGATACACTTATTCCAATTAATGTGAACACTTATAATTAATACTGTTTGCCATAATTTATAGCAATTTTATCATAATAATGAGAAGTGTTTTAATATTTTAACTTTCATTTAAATCTATTATTTTAGTTTAGTTTAGTTTTTTTTTTTTTTTTTTTTTTTTTGAGACAGGGTCTCACTATGCAGTTCAGGCTGGCCTTGAGCTCACTTCTATAGCCCAGGCTGTTCTCGAACTCGCACTGATCCTCCTGCCTCAGCCTCCCAAGTGCTGGGATTACAGGTGTGAGCCACCACGCCCGGCTTAAATCTATTATTTTGTCTGTAACTTTCTTCATTAAATGTTGATCAAGTAAAACAACTCCTACAAATCTACACAAATCTACACATTGTGCTGCAGATACTTCTGACTTTGTTATCTACGATTGGCACATTTTCATGTGTTAAAAGTTTGTCTCCAATTGGGCACTATCAGAATGTGGTAGAACCTTTGAAACAGATGCTACCAAGACATCATCAGATGATTAGAGGCCTGCTTCTGAAAGAGATTTTAATCGTCTTCATTGTCTCTTATATTTTACTTCTTGGATTGCTTGGCTTTGTTTTGTTTTTTCAGATGCATGCTTCAGTCAAGATGGGCTGCCCTGGTCACAAGCCTTAACAATGTGACCACTCAGACTTGAGTTAGCATCTTTAGAGGCATGAACTGTAATAACCCTTTACTACTTAAAAGTGATTTCCCCCTATTACTTCATTACAAAGACAGAAATTAACTAAAGCTATTCTATTCCTATAATAGATTGAAGTAACAGGAAATCAGAATATCAGAATGTTCTTCTAGCCATCTCTTCTCCAAAATTTAAGAATAAATTATTAAAAAATGAGGAATCTCTCTCTCTCTCCATATATATATATGACAAGCCCAATTGATATCCAAAAAGCAGTAAACAAGAAACAGAGCCCAGGGAGGGCTGCTGTCTGTTACAGGTTCCCGAAAGCTGGGATTTACAACTGCAGATAGCAGATTCTCTTGCTGCCACGCCCTGTTTGTTGACCTCTTGCTTGGAATGTTAATGGCTGTCTCCTCCCCTGCTCATTTTTTATGTTAACATCTGTGTGAACCTAGTGCTAGGTAAATAGTAGAAGACATAGTGATTTGTAATCTTTATTCACCAGAATAGTTTTGCACATTCCTTAGCCTGATTGTAACCCTCAATAAAGGTGAGCTCTTTCTGCAGCTCTGGGCTCACTTTGGGAGAGACAAGTCTCACTGAGTCCTCTGAAGCTTATTCATCGGGTCTTCTCGTCATTTCTTTCAGCACCAACACAGATCATTACAACATCGGCACCGACACAGAACAGTACAACATCAGCACCAACACAGAACAGTACACAATTATATATATATATATATATATATATATATATATATATATATATATATATATTGCACTCATTACAATGTGTGAGAGTCTAAAAGTTAGAAAACAAATATTTCACTCCTGAGGCCTGAGCTCGGCTGTTTCCTGCTGGTCTGTGTCCCTAGGGATGCTCCTTTCTAGTTTGCTTTGAGATGATCTCAATAGTTCATTAAGTTGTTTGGATCGGCTTCCAAATTTCAGTCCTCCTGCCTCAGTTTCCTAGAGAGTTAGGTTTATGGGAATGCACTATCTTGCTTGCCTGAAAAATATTTTTATGCGTATTTGATCATTTAAATGTTCAATATTTACATCCACTTTAACTTTTTTCTGAAATGTTGTTTTATTTGTGTATGGAAATTAAAATGTCTAAATTTAATATTTGTATTATTATTTTCAATAAACACTTATATTTTAAATACATATTTGTGTTTATGTATAGTGGCCATAATGTACTCTATCATATATTCAAAGAAGATATGTTAATTTGAAAGCCACATTGAAACTTATAGAATGTTTCTATTATACTGATAGTCATTTTTAAACATTGAGGATATTACTGATCACAGTGTATTTCTTATGTAGAAGTAAATGTTTTTTGACCATTTTTTCCTTAAATTTTGTTGATTCTTTTAAAAAATGTAGCATATCATATATATTCATGTTTTTTTTTTTTTTTTTTTTTTTGGTGGGACCGGGGTTCAAACTCACGACCTTGCACTTGCCAGGCAGGCACTTTGCCTCGGAGCTATCTCCCCAGCCCCTAGATTTTTGAGAGTAAGATTTACTAAATTAATATTAGTGAGGATGAAGGGCCAGACAGCTCAGGGCACTAAAGTACCTGCTTAGGCAAATGCTAAGGGACCAGGGCTCAATCTCCTTGCCATGACAGCCCTGCCCTGGGGCTGAGAAAACAAATGAGACAGCATGGTGGCACATGCTTATACTCCCAGCATTTGTGAGACTGAAAACAGAAGGATCACTATGAGTCTGATCTGTGCAGTGAGATCTAAGCACAGTAAAGAATAATAAAATAATAATAACAATAATAAAAACTAGTGAAGATTTTATAAATACTTGTAATTTCATGTAAGAAGTTAAGTACTTGTAGGCTATTTCAAAAGATATTTTAGATAAAACATATTTGATTAGATAACAAATTGATTAAATAACAGAGCAGGAAAGATTCTAAGATTTATCTTTCCACTGAGCAGAAATTAATTACAACTAAAACAGACAGGCATTAACCTGCTAACTCTAGTTTCTCATACAATGGTAGAAAGCTGTGTAATAACAACAAACAACAATAATAATAAGCTCACCATAGTATCAAGAGCAAAAAGTAAAAGTCTTTATTCCCAGGTTCTCATGATTCCCCTACAAATCAACCAGTCATGTGTAAATCATCATCAATAATTTTTCAGTCTTACAAGAATATTCTTCTCATTTTTTACTTATTTATTTTCATTGATACTGCATATGTCGTGCTTCACATATAGACTTCTATTTAACTTCTTTTTAAAATTTGCATAGACTTTTACACTGAAATTCCAGGAGTTTCTGACATCATCTTTTGAATCCTGATTATAATGAAAATAAGTTTAAGGATTCTCTCCTCCAAGTTTTCATAGCTATAAATATGAATCAATTATTTTTTTTCTGCAATTAAACACAAGTTGTTTCTATTTTTCCAAGACCTGAAATCCTTGCAGCGGTTCTCAACCTGTGGTTCACGACCCCGGTGGTGGTCGAACGACCAAAACACAGGGGCCATCTAAAGCCATCGGAAAATGTTATTTATTTGGAATTACAGTTTTGAAGTAGCCACCAAAATTATGTTTTTGGTTTGTGGTCACCACAACATGAGGAACTATATTGCAGAGTCATGGCATTAGAAAGGTTGAGAACCACCTCGTGGCTTTACTGGTGAGACAGAATGCCTGCAAACCAGCTAGTCACTAAACCATTTTTTCTTGAATACATTCTCAACATTGATTCCATATCTGAAGTCAGCCCATGTTCCTGGATAACGTCCTTGTCAGAAGTAATTATATTAGGGCCACTCTTAAGTGAAGCTCCAGGTAGAAAAGAGTTGGGGGAAATTTTTTTCTGGGAATTGAGAAAAGCTGTACTTGAATTTAAGCAGCCCGTGAAATGTACTTGCTCGATCCACAGTTTCTTGGTTCTCCTTTTCACTTTGGGAGTGATTTTAAAAACTGTCAAAGTTTAATTTTCAGAAATGTAAAAAATTATGACTGCAATGCAAATATAAAATGGAGAGTTGTCAAATATCATATTGATGCCCATAAATTCTATTTTATCCCTTTGCACTTTTCTTGAAGACAGTCTGGTGTTTCTTCACCTGTGCTTTCTACCAGCCTGCATAGATCTAGGAAGAATATCCTGGTTTTTGATCCTTTGTCTTGCAAATATCCTTTCTCAGAAACTGATCAGGTTAGAGTGGAGGTGATCTTTTATATGTCTCCAGAATAAAAGAAAACCTCTTAACTTGGATCCTTTATGTATGAGCCTTTGTCATTTTAACCCCAAACTCTGCCCACAAGTTAGCCGTTTAAGAAGGTCATAACAAATAACAAATGTGTTAATTTTGTTTTAAAGTTCCATTATCATTTTATTTAGATAACTCATTTTAGTTTTGCATACATAAATAACGAAGTCTAGTCTTAGTGTCAGGATTCTTTAAATTTTCTAAAAACAATAATACCATTAAGATTACTAATATTGCATTAAGGCGCATGTGGCTTCATTCGTAATTTTCTCCGTTAAATTTGTCATTTTTCTGATGATGAATAATTTTGTCTTACCATACACTGAATGTGATCTCAGCTGTAGTTATTTATTTATTTTTTTTCTTTTTCTGATTCCTCAAGGTTCCTAGGTAATCATTGTTAAGCCAGTTGAGAGAAAAATAACATTTTCTTCAGGAACAGGAGAGCTGTAAAGTGTATCGGTTCTCTTGATGTTTACAGTTAGTACACTGAACTAAGAGAAAAAATCTCACAGAACTTTGTGGAGAGAAATAACAAGACACAAAAATTTTCTGCCAAACAGTTCATGTCTAGTATCATTTTTCAATAAATGATCCTTTGAGATTTCATTTTAGGTTACATTCTCTCCATTAATTTCATTCTTTAGAAAAAATAACAGAGAGACAGTGTGCTTTCTCAGAATTTGTATACTCTTAGCATATTTCGAACAGCAACAAGAAGATCAAGGATTTCATTTGAATAAGAATGATTCACATACTCAGTGCTGAAGGACAAGAATAAATTATTGATCTCTTTGCATCTGTCTTGCACATTTTTTCCCTCAGAAGGACAAGGTTTGAGAAGATGTTTGCAATAGTTTTAAAATGGTAGGATGCATTTATTTCTTTCAATGACATAAAAATTATATAAAGTATGGAGAACTATGTAGGGAATTGCATATGACTTTATAGTTTGAAAGTCATAGTAACAGTAAAATTCCTTCTAAATTACCAAAACTTGCCTTGTGGCTCAGTAAATCACTGTGTTAATATCTTTTAATATTTATGAAGAAAATTTTTATCTTAAATTGATAACAATTATAACTATGAAGTAAAAATGGGCGACATGTCAGGAATTAGTTTCTCAAATCGAGCTTTTCTTAACAAAATCCCATAGATATAAGAACTAATTATCAAAACTGCTTAGGAAAAAGATTTTCTTATCTTTTAAATATTGAAATACTTCAGGGCCCAGCAGGATGGCTCAGTGGTCTAAAGCGCCTGCTTGAGAAAGCTTGGGCGGCTTCAGGGACCGTGGTTCGATCCCTGGCACCACATGCTGCTCCAGCCCTGCCCTCAGGGCAGGCTGAGCCAGCCATATAAAAATGAGTGAATTAACAAACAAAGGTTCTGAAACAAGAAAAACAAAATTTAAATATTCTAAAAAAAAAAAAAAAAAGAAAGAAATACTTCATATTCTTGTCTGTACTGATACCTTGAAAATGGGACTTAAAACACAACCAAAATACATTTGTTTTTCACCTGTGCCAGCTACAGCTAAGATGAAAGGAATGTTATACAAACTTTTGGTGCATGTAGATTTTGGCTGTGCACCATAACACACGATAAGAATTAGAATTGTCAGGCTGCCAGTATAGCTAAGCAATTCCGCATCTGCCTGGCAAACTCAAAGTCCTGAGTTCAATTGCCAGGGCCAAATAAACATAGAAATTAAATAAAAGTGGAATGTTCTGCTTGTGGTGTCATATCAGTGCTCAGAACTTTCAGATTGTGGAGTATTTAACAGCAGGGCTTCTCATTCTCTATTACTATTACCTGGGCAAATTATATTTTAAATATTATTTTAATATTGATTTTATATTTTAAAAATTTTGTCACTTTTGCCAATTGTTAGACTATTGTATACTTTATTTACATGTAGATATTATTTATGTCTTATAGGCTAATACTTAAATAATTAAATAAATTTCATATATATATATATATATATATATGAGAAAACTATTTTCGTTTCTTTTTAACTTGTTTATTATCATAAATGGATTGTTTTTTCTAGTTCACGCTGATCTGGTGCAGCTTATGGAGCTGGGAATTGAAATGCAGTCCTAAAAAAATAATCCTTATCATAAATGCTTTCCATATTTTCAAAGCTGGGGTGTGTGTGAATTAATATTGTCCAGTCCCTGATAAAAAATAATGATAATTGTTATCTGGTTATTTAGTGAAAAAAACATAATAATTAAGAAATTGAAGTGTAGCTTTTCAATTTATCCTATTCTGAATTTTTCTATCTATTTTTATTTCCCTAGACTTTGGGACAATAATAGTTATACTTAAATTATATTAGATTGTAGTTGCTTTTGAAGAATTAAATTACTTTATTCTAAGTTTTAAAGTAGATTGATTATAAAATTATGTATCCTTCTTTCTGTTTATAATTAAGTATAACATTAAGGGATCCTGGACAACTAAATGTTTAGCAATTAAAGAGTTGCTTCAAAAAGTTCAAAATAAAAATTTAAAGATAAATAAAAATAAAATTTAAATAAATAAATTTAAAGATAAATAAAATGGTTCTTCATAGCAAACTTTTATAATACAGTCTAGAAAATGCCCTGACGATGCAATTCTAAGGTTAAAAACTTTAGGGTATTGAAATATTAATCCCCTGTTCACCTTTATTTGCTTATTCAACTCTCTATAGTCCATGGAGGCAAAAGGTTGTTGCTGGGTGTTTGCACATGTTCCACTCACGATGGTAAGCTTCCCCATCGTTGGCTTTTCTTCATCATTCTCTTTCCAACATCTCTGCAAACCTAATAAAATGATAGTAATGCTCAATTTATAAAATTCTTTAGTTCTTTGTAATATTGCCCTGCTGAAATGTGATTATTTGAAGCACAGTTGCTTTTATTATGTTTAATTTAAGCTCAGATCATCTAGTAAATATCCGCAGTTTTGATTTATGGATAGTGGGCTAAATTTACGACAGCAGCATCCTCTTTATCTCACATTTTATTTGTAATCCTTAGGTCATTTAGATTAAAAATGAAATTTATGGTAGAAAATGACCTTCATTCCGCAAGAAGTTTGCATGGCCTGAGGAATAAGTAGATAAACAGGAAGCAATGCTACAATGTGAGTGGCAGTGCTGCAGGCATTCAGTTGGGTCACAGTTTCTTTACACTTGAAATATGCCTGTTCTCAAACAGCAAGACTGGGTTGCTGTGGTTCAAGTCAGAACCACCCTTCTGAATTAGTGTCTTGCTAATTACATGGCTCTTTCTGGGCTATGGATCTATTTACCATTATCTGGTAAGGCTGCATTTGATTAATCTTGATTATTTTCTCATCATTTAAAATAAACAGAAAATAGAGCGCTTTGTTCTGGAATATGGATAATACGACCAAGATATCACTACAGTTGTACCTAATATTCTAACCATATATATATTATTCTTGTCTGGTAAGGAGAATTCCTCCAAAGGCCGCACATTCAACTTTACAACTCTAGGGAAGGAGCCAAGGGTACACCTCTGCCATGTAACAAGTACCTGCCAGGAAAGCACGAGATTCTGAGATTGAAACCCTCTACAAAAAATAAAGAAATGAGTCTAGAGAAAAGGGTATAGATTCTGCTAATAACATTTGTCTTTTACTAAATTATTTGGAAAGATCCTGATCATTATCTTTTAGTGATACTAAATTTACTTCTCTTCCATATTGCTCTCATATTCAGTCATATATATTGGCAAAAATCTCTGATCTAATAAGCTCATGAGAGATATTTAGATACATACTTACAGGTGTCATAAAACTCCATATTTTTCTACAGGACATGCATTTTCCAGTCAAAATATTAATCATTTAAAATTGCTATGTGTGGGGCTGGGAAGATAGCTCAGTAGAACAAGTGCTTGCCTGGCAGGTGCAAGGATCTGGGCTCAATCCCCAATTACACACACACACACACACACACACACA
>PVJA010050275.1:0-13338 GCA_004027025.1 Myocastor coypus | reverse complement strand
CTTGTAGATCTTCTGTCAGTGTCAGCCATCTGGATGAGTCACGGCCATTGCTTGACAATTTTGCTCTCTCTGAGAGCCTGAGAGATTATTTCTCTCTAGGTGACTCTCCTCAGGCACACTATACGTTTGTCGATCACTTTCTTCTGTGGCTCCATGATCTACTTATCACAGCAGAGGTTCTCTCCTATCCTGATTTTTTGCTGACCTTGAGGGGCTAGGGCCAAAATATTGGCTATCCTTTTTAGCCCATCTATCTCTCCAATTTCTGGTCTGCAAACCTTAGTTGTTAAACATCCAGAAAAAAAGCTTAATGACATCACTTTGTATCAGAAATTTTTGAAATAAAATCATATACAACATTATAGTAGGCCATTTTTATGACATTTTGTGACATGCATACATTTCCATTTTACCATAATCCTTTTAACCAATCTTCTTTACCTATTACATATGAATTTTTCAACTAATTATTCTTAAAAGGAATATATATCACAAGGCTTTTTCTTCCCTTCCTCCATATATATATATATATATATATATATATATATATATATATATATATATATGTGTGTGTGTATATATATATATGTATACATATATATTTTTTATTATTATTATTTTTTTTTGTCTTTTGGAGACAGGGTCTCATTATGCAGTTGAGGCTGGCCTTGAGCTCATTTTTGTAGCCCAGGCTGGTCTCAAACTCGCATCAATCCTCCTGCCTCAGCCTCCCGAGTGCTGGGATTACAGGCGTGCACCACCATGCCCGGCTTATTATTTCAATTTGAAAGTCTTATTACAATAAGCAACCTTTAACATTGTAGAAGACTTGTACACTTGGAATGATGGTTACATTTAGGACACTGTGAGATTAACAATAATGAGTTATTATACACATATGTAGACTTTTGTTTTTTAATTTAATTGAGTACCAACATCATTTTTTTAAGAGAAAACCCAATTGTATCTTACACAATTGTATTTTTTTCTTTTTTGAAAGACTTTTATCTTTAAGCCAATGACTGATCTATTGTTTCCTAAGACACTATGGAGGTTATTGGGAGTTTCTCATTAGTGAATACATTGGCCATGCCTCTTATTTATCAGTAGGACTCTCAATAATTTTTAAATCCTTTCTTTTTGTAAAAGCTCAATTAATTTAAACCTTTTGATAAACTGTGCATAAACCAATTTTGATATGATTTAAACCAGCTGGTAACTTTGAAAAGAGCTTCCTTTTAAGCCTGTATATCTGTTGTATTGACCAAAAAGAAAAAAAAGGTAAAACAGCAACAAAAGGGGAACAGCTGTTCACATAACAACACACCCCTAGACAAAAACACAGTACTCACAAATGGCCATCTTTATAAAATTATGAGTGCATTCAACTATATATCTGGCCAGATTAACTTATATTAACTCTATTGCAAAAAAAATTTTTAAATAATGGTAACTAGACTAGTCATATTTTGTCATCAATACAGAGATCTCTTAGAAATTTTTTGAAAAAATAAAGTCTCTCATCTCCAACATCTATGCCATATATTTAGTAAAATTTAGTTCTGTTATCATTATATATTTTACCATCCATTTAAACTTCATCAGTTCCTTTTTGTTAATTTTAATTTTTTTTCATCAGTTCCTTTGATAGGCCCCAGGTTATATCTAGCCTCCTAGTTGTTTACTTCTTTTCTGAATCTAGCTTTATGATATAGCCTGATAGCATGTTCTGTTCTGGTACCCAAATAGGTCATTTGACATTCTCTGGAAAAAAAAATAAGCATACCCTCTCCCCCAGGTTAGCAGTGGACTGGGTCCCTTCCATTGTCCAGTATGGAAATCTCTCTAAAGGACTCTCTTTAGCTGTTTTATGTGTATTTGATGGAGCTTTTTTTTTCTTATACTTGAAGAACATTGTTTAATTTATTTTTGAAGGCCAATTATTGAACTATTATTTTGTTAGCTTGCCTGTCACTGATAATCTTTTTACTAGCTTGTAACAAACCTGCAGTACAATCTTGGAAAGGTTTGTTAGGGTGTTTCCTATAGGCTCTAAAGTTAGAGTTCTTAGTTTGCTGCATAGTTGCAATGTAATGCTCAGCTGATTGTGCTAGTAAAGGTATCCTTTTAAATTAGCAAATCGTTGGTAATTGTTAAATTGTTAAACACATTTTCTGCCTGTTTCCTGTTATCTGTATGTTCTTTTTCCAATAGTCTCCTGGATTTAAACCTGTTTTAGTTTTTTTTTGTTTTGTTTTGTTTTCTTTTCTTTTCTTTTTAAACTCATTTAGGGCCATACTCTGTTGTCCTAGCTTTTCTACTAAAGCGAAAGGAGTTATCTTAAGATTTTAAAGGATAGAGATTTATGAAGACCAACAATTTAGTTTTAATCTGTGACTCAGTGAAATTTTCCTGAGCTGTGTTGGCCAGGATTGTGGCTTGTAGCTCTATAAAACCCATTGGGTATTTTTGCTTTCTCTAGATACTAACCACAAACACTATCGAGTATAACAAATTTGCAATGCCATCAATGTGAATAGTTAACACCAAGGCCACAGGCTACCATACTCATGACCCCCCTACATACCACTAGGCACACAGGACTGTAGTTGGTGATATGCACCAGCCTCTGTGGCTGGATGAGGCAAACTGATCTGCAGGTGGCTGGGGAATCCCAGCTGAGTTTGTCAAAGACCAGAGCACAGAAGCCTCCTGAAGCCCAGTTTGTGCCCCTAGCCCTGGCAGCACTGTGCTGCTTGGAATCAACAGCTCAAGATTTAAAATAATGTTTTCTTTTGTCCATTAATTGAGCAAAGCTAGAGGGCTTAAGCTCTACCTGCTGTACATTTATTCTATCCTCCTTGTCCTGTTTGGAAACTTGATTTTAAAACAGTTCTCCACACTAAGTCCTTTATATTAATCTTAGAAAGTAGCACAAATACAAAAACCAAAAAATAAAACCCAAATATTTTTATATACATCTATATACACCTATCTATATCTATGGTTCTTGAAACTGTCCCATCATTAATGCAATTGAATCTGTTACGCTTTTTTAAATCTTTTTTCTCTCTTTGCACTTTGTTATCTCTCTGGCCCTAGTGAGCCCATTCCTGGTGCTAGAGAGCCCCTCCTGGCCCAAGTGAGCCTCTCTTGGCCCTAGTGAGTCCCTTTCCCAAGTTTTACACCTAGTAGCCAGCGCCAATGCACACCAGTGCGGACTACTGCTGGCTGTAACTATTCCACTTCCTCACCCTGTGCGCGCTTTTTGGAAGTGGTTTTTCCGCCCACACTTACCTCGTACCGGGGTCCCTGTTCCTGGCGCCAAATGTAGGGATCCGTTGATCTTACTGGGAACTGGTTCAACCCCGAGGAGACATGGTGGTAGGAATCAGAAAGATAGACAAGACGAAAAGTTGGGCTAGGTGGTAGCCAGTCTGCCTGATGGGCCAGACTAACTCAATGCACACACAAATCTCCTTTATTTATACTTGTACAAAGTTTGCATCCCATAACACAAGACTACCCAGCAACCAATAGCTGATCTGAACCAGACAGGATGGTTTTCTCAACAAGATGTTTTTCTCAACACTGGGGTAGCTTTCTGCTCCAGGCAGGGAAGCCCAGTCCCACCTACATACACTTGACTGATTTCCTGGCTTCCTGCAGCTCCCAACAATCCTATAATCCTTAATACTCTGTTTTGTGGCCTCAACAACCTTCACTCCAATTCAAGTCAGTGCAGCACAGCCAGCAATCCCCAGTCGCATTTTACTCCTCCTTCCAAATCCACACTGGCCTTGCCCTCCCTCCTCCCTGAGTCGGGCCCAGAGCAGCCTGCACACCTTGCCCTCTCCACTCTGGTCTCCTACAAGGCTTCCTGGTCCCTCTGCAGAGACCCCTAAGGCAAACTTCTGTGCCTTCCAGGACTCACCGCTGCTCTCGGGACACATGGCCTACTTTCCTTCCCAGAGCTGAGGAACTTTCAAACTTCTTTCATTTTTACAAACATCCATAATACTCAGATGAAGTTGAAAAACAATCATTTCAGCTTGGCCCTTCAGGCATCGCTCCCATCCCCACCCTAACTTATTTGCCCATTGTTGCTCTGGTGAAGCTGCAGCAGGTGAGTTTTCCTTCCTGATCACCACACAGTGACTATATCTTCCCTGCCCACATAAGCTAGCTTTCTTTCCTTGCCCTTCCTTTGGTTTTGAGATATAGCCCTTGCTATATCTCTGTTATGGTTTATGTCTACTTGTTCCCCCAAAGCCTCATGTAGTCATTGGGTGGGGACTTCAATAGATTGAGACTTGACTCATGAGTCACTGGATTATGTGTTTTAGTACTGATGGGGTTATCAGGTCTGAGTAGGGCTGGGACTATGGGTGTGGTCTAGGGAAGATATCCTAAGGCAGAGAGCCTGATAGCAATATAAAGAGACAGACTAGAGTTGTTGCTCTGCTGCCATGTTTGGTTGGCTGCCTCTGTCACCATTTTGTTGCTGTTCTGCCGCCATGAACTGGATGCTCTCTGTCCTGCTCCACTCAGATTTGGGCCAGCCAAATATGCACTGAAACCTCCAGTAACTGTGAGCTAATATGCCTTTCCTTCCTTCATTTTGAGTGTCAGGTATTTGTCTCAGCAACGATAGAGGAGTAACTAGAAAATCTCCCTTGCATAAGAACCAAACAGCAGAGTAATCTCTCTATGTATCCTCAGACACTTGGGCCCTTGAAACAAACCTGAAGTGGCTCCCCACACGAAGTTATAAATAAAGAGCTAAGTAAAAGAGTAACCTAAGAAGTAGGGAGACAGATCTTTCCCAAATGAGAAGGGTATAAATAAAGAAAGGCAGTAGGGAGAAGCAGCTAAGGAAATGAAAAAAAGGATTAAAATGTGCCATTTACCAATCTCACAGAAAAAATGTGAATATTGTACACAGCAAACATACTAAATTTTAAAAAATGACTCAGATTTTGGTAATAATAGGTCTGCTTTTGGGAATACCTGACACTGTGGCTTAAAAACATGAGGGCATTCAAGGGAAGTTTGTAAGGTTTGCAGAGCCTAGCTAGACAAGGCCTAAAGTTCTGTAACATAAGCTTCATGGATGATAGCCCTCCCAGCTCAGAATGCTGATACAGATGCACTCAGTCAAAGACCAGCCTCAGGAGAGGGCTGCTGGCAACAGGACCCCATGAACATTTGGGCTTAAAAGATTCAGCACAAATGTGGTGCCTTAAGAGGTACGATGTCACCAATGCCTAACATCAGAGTAACTTTAAGTTTTTCTTTGCTGTTTCCAAAGAGCATCTTGAATCAGGATTGGTGATACCTGACAGTAACCCCAGAATTCTGGATGTCTGAGACAGTGAGACTGTAGGCACAGACCAATATGCTTGCTAAATGATTTGCTGAGACCTTAACAAGTCTGAGGACGTAGCTCAATAGGAAGACAGTGTGTTCAGTGCTCTGTACTAGAAACATGAATAGTAGATAGATGCTAGATATACATAGATATATAGATACACAACAATGATAAGGAAATAGCTCTTGAAAATTTCACTATGAATATAAAGATTAGCCAAAGGGTCTTCTTCTGAGAGGGGGTGCTGAGGTGGGGACCCAGGACATTACATCACTTTCTTGGCAAAATGCTCAATGGAACTCGGAACCCTAGTAAACATGCATCACAATAGGGTCACAGTTACCTCCTGAGCTCACTTGCCAAGAGACAGTGAGCAGTGAACATGCTGTTCTGTTTCCCAGGAACTTCTCCAGGTGGTAGCCCCAGGAATACAGACAGAGAAAGCATCTTTCAATGACTCAGAAGATGGTTCACTCTATCCAGACAACTCAGGCCACACTGCAAGAGCAACTCAACCATCACAGGAAATCCCAGGCAAGATACCACAGGCATGACTACCATGGACCAAGAGCCACTAACAAGCCTGGGGCCAGTCTCCCTGGGCTCAGCCTGCAGTATCAGAAAGCTCCCGCAAAGGCTAGGAAAGGACCTTGAGAGGCTAAAGAGCCCAAAGAAGGAGTCCCTAGGCCCAGCTACCAAGCAGAAAAAGGCCGCAGTGACACAGGGAGGATCTGCAAAGGCCCTGCTACCAGCATCCCTAATGGAACAAGGAGGCTGGGACAGGTCTCCTCAGACCTAATTTCTGTCAATCCAAGAACCAACTATAAGGCTGCTTAGGCTCAACTCCTCAGGACACAAGGACATCAAGGAGACCAAGGCAGGTCTAATCAGGTCTAGCCAGCCAGTGCTCAGAACATCACTTGGCTCTAGGTTGGTCTTTCCAGACCAGAAAACCAAGAGTCCAGAGACTGCAAAGAACCCAGGGTATGACACTGACAATCTAGGCCACAGTACCGAGAGGTCACTGAGAAGCCCAGGCGAGGTCTTTGCAGGGGAGATCTACACAGGTCTAGCCCTGTGGCACCCATGAAGACCAAAGATCCCTGGGGAGGCCTTGCCAGAGGAGGTCTTCCTAGGCCAGCATGTGAGAAACCCGCAAAGACCTAGGAGCCCTAGAAAGGTCTTCCCAGAGGAGATCTTCCTAGGCCAGGGTGGGAGAAATCCGAAAGGATTTAGGAGTCCAGTTGAGAACTTCCCTGGGAATATCTTCTCAGGTCTAGCCATTAGGAACCCCAAGGAGGTCTTCCCAGGGTAGATCTTCCCAAGCCTAGCCAATAGGCACCCACAGACACCAAGTAGCATAGGGGAGGTCTTCCTGGAAGAGGTTTTCAGAGGCCAGGGTGTGAGAAACCCACAATGCCCAAGGAGCCCAGGGGAAGTCCTTCAGGAGTAAGTCTACTCTGGCCTGGCCATGAGGCCCCAACAAATACCTAGAGTCTCAGAGGTCATTCCTGAGGAGCTTTTCCCAGAGTTGGCCACTAGGCAACCAAAGTCGGAGAGAAGACCAGAGGAGGTCTTCTCTAGGCTGGAACTATGGTGGTAATGAATCCAGGAGAGCTCTTCCTAGGCCTGTCCACCGGCCACCAACAGGTACCAGGAAGCCCAGCACAAGTCCACCCTGGCCTGGGCACCACTGTGAGTTCCCTGCACAACTCCAGCAATGCCTTATGGGTGTGAGGGAATTGGGGCCATGAGGGTTAGAGCACCTGTGGAGCAGTAGATGCTGGGATGTTGTGCATATATTGTCCTGTCACATTTATGTGCAGAACAGGGCTGGCAGGTGGGGAGGTCCAGTGCTCAGCTACAAAAACACAAAAGGTCACCAGGACCATAAACATCCCAGAGGCCAACAGGGCCTGATGCATCCTGCCGGTGGATGGACACGCTCCGTGCATAGCTGCACAGAGGAAACTGCACTCCAAGTAGGTCACTGGAGCCTTTTGTGCCATTTTCTTGCACAAGACATTGGGCATGCAAAACACCAGGAAGGGGCAGCTCAGTCACTTGGTTATGGGGGGGAACAGAAGAGATTCCTGCTGGGTGTTGAAGAAGAAACACAGGTATGTGTCTGCCCCCAGAGAGGCAGGAGAGTCCGAGGACAATAGTGGTTTTCAGAGGTAAGGTTAGATTTCAGAAGAGAGCAGGGGTAAACATTACCAACTCCAAGCCAGTTTGTCAGCCAAACACAGGTGGCCACTGTCTGCCTGAAAAGCATCAATCTACCTTAACCGAGATGATGTTCCTTGGTAGAAATGAGAAGCCGAACGCCAGCCTGGATGCCTCATTCCAGGACTGCGTAGACAGCCCACCCAGTGTCCTGGTCCCAAAGGAACCTTGCCTTCACGTCCCCCCTCACCCAATTCCTGGCTGCCCATCTCCCCTGTTTGCCTAGAAGGGATAGTGACATCTTGCCGCTTTGCACTACTTTAACTCGAAAACCTAGGTGTCCATGTAGTACTGGTCTGACTATAATCCACCCTTTCTCAAGCTCTTACACATCATGGTATCTCCAGAGCTGTGTTCATCAAAAGCACCAGGATTTCTTCCTACTCTGTCACTTGGCCTCTCAAAGGCCAGTACCCTGGGTCCATAAGGAACTATGGTGCCCAGAGATGGGAATGAATCCAGGAGAGGTCTTCCAAGCACAGTACCCTGGGTCTCAGAGGCCAGTGCAGTTCAGGAGCTGGATCTCTCTGACCTGAGCCACAGTGGAGAGGAGAAGTGGTGACCATGACCACCCAGCTCTTCCTACCCAGGGACCTGGATGCCATTCCTTCCCGGGAACATTTCCCTGTTTACCTAGGGAGCATCTTGGGGGGTCCTCTTGTACAGACCCACCCTCAGGGGATGAGCCAGCACCAGAGCACAAGCACCTGTCTTCTTATTTCTACCAAGGGATGTTTTCCCAGTTAACATGGGTTGAGGCTCTTTAGCCAGGCAGGGGGCAACTGTGCATGGCTGACAAACTGGCTTGGAATTGACAATGTTTCCCACATTCTCTTCTGAAATCTAACCTTTCCTCTGAAAACCACTGTTGTGCTGGGGCTTTCCTGCCTCTCTGGAGGCCAGCGTCTCAAAGTAATTTGCAGGTTGGTCTAACCTCACCCTGAAGCCCTCCTACTGGCTTTCAGTTTGGTCACTGACTCCATATCTTCCCCTTTTGCACCACAGATTGGGAAGCACTGTGCTGGGAGCCTTACAGGAGTCTGGGAAGGATGGGAGGTGGAGACCATCTCGACTGTCTCCTTCACTAGGTGGCTGGAGCCAGCGTTCCCACTCATACAACTCTTCCATGAGCCCTCCTTCCTGAGCTCCACCAGGGCCTCCATCTTTCCCTATGAGGCCAGGACATTGAGGAGGTGAGTGCTTACCTCTGCTGTGCACTGCACCTGGGCCACATACTGTTCCCTGTCCTGGGACTGTCTCTGAGCCCCACTCAGCCTCTGTTTGCTTCTCTGAGCAGAGCAGTGCTCCTAGGCTAAGCTCAGAGGGTCACTGAGGAGGACCTGGGGTCTCATGGTGCTGGAGGTGCTGGCCTTGTCCCTGACTTGCAGAAGACCTGCAGCAATGGCTGTGCTTCTCACTAGTGATCCCCATGCCCGACTGAAGCCTGCACCTGGGCGTAGCTGTCCTATGTGCTGTAAAGGAGAGCAGAGGTCCCTCTGTGGGTTTAATCAGAGGAGGAGTCTACGGGCTCGCTTCTCCTCTTCTAGCTGCAGGGCCAGCTGCAGCCCAAGGCCACGTCCCACCTGCTCAGCATGCACCACCACTATCTGCAGCTCCTTCACCAGCTCCAGCACTGAAGTGAGAGCCAGCTGCCACAGCCATTTCTTCACCAGCTCTAGACCTGGAGCCCCTTGTGGTCCTGAAGCAGGTGTTACCTCCTGAGCTCTGCCCACCTGCAGCCAGGTACTGTCCCACACCCATCCCCCTTTTCCCTGCCACTTGCACTTATTGGTGTATTTGCTCAAATTCCCAGTGTGCTACAAGCATATAAATACATTGATTTTTAATGAAATTCCAGAATTAGATTTTTGCGGGTCAGGTCAGTGCCAATAAACTGTGCTGCTTCCTGCTATCCAGTATCAAACCATTTTCCTCAGTTCAACACCCACATGTGGTCCTCTACCCCTCCGTGCCAGTCCTTGGCCACTGGCTTTCTTTCTTTCCCTGCAATTTCCCTATTCTGGATTGTTTCACATCACTGCGATCAGATTTCTCACTGGCCACATTGTGTTGGACAGGACCGATTCATCTTCGCTTTGGATGGAAAGGGAACTGGTCTACAGCGATAGGCAAAAAGGAAAGCCCTGGAATGGATGTGTCATGTTGGGGGTTGGGAACTACCGCAGGGATAGAAACAGCAAGGAAGTGGCTGATGATATTTCAGGTGAACAAAAAACAATAACTTGGAAAAAGTTACAAGCACAAACCTCCAGGGAGATGTGTCCCTTGGAACCCACACCCTCTGTGAGGATCCATATACTGGGGAGACAGTGCACACTCAGGCATCCATTGCTCAGTGGGAATAAAAGACTTGCTTCTGCAATGCAAAATGTAAGCTGTGCACATGGGCCAAGATGATCAATCTGCAGTGACCCAAATGCAGACTTCACTGAGAGGCCGTCTGTCCTTCTCAGGTTAGGGTGTCCTAGCTGTGAGGCTACACAGACCTGGTAAGAACATGGACTGGGTGCCCTGGAAGAGGCAGTCATGCTTGCTCTTCTCTCAAAGAGCTGTGTGGTAGCTTGTCAGACTTCCTATTTTAGTTTGTTTTGGTTTGGGTTTTGGTTTTGGGTTTTGGTTCTTCTAAGATCCCCTTGCTTATTGTTCAGGCTGACTTTGAACTCACTATGTACTGCAGGCTGGCCTCAAATGCACAGCAATCCTCCTGCCTCACTCAGCCTTCTGAGTGCTGAGATATCAGGTATGCACCACCCCGCCAGCTCATCAGAATTTTAAACATGTGTCCCTTCTCACTGCAGAGCTAATGTAGGGACTCTTTTCATAGATAGTACACATAGCAACACAATCTTGCAAGACTTCTTTTTCTCAATGATCATCCGTATCAGTGGTAGAAGCAGGAAGCAGTTGGAACCTTCTAGAACACCTGTTTGTAGGCTTCATGTATGAAGGACTGGTGTGCAGCTATTAAGGTGGCCCTTCAGGCAGAGACCTAAGGCAGAGGAGCCAAGGAACCTGTTACTGTGAAAATGTGCCCTGGAGATGCGTGGACTGTCTGTGTGCAGCAGCTCATATTTTGAATGACACATCTAGGAGACAAATCTGTTCAGGTACACTTGCTAATGAACCTCTGTGTAAGGAGAGGGACAGCCTGAAGGAGGCAGAGGGAGAGGCTGAGAGAGACCCCATAGCCGTGCATGATGGCCAGCTCTGGTGCGTGGACCACGGGAAGTTTTAAACCTCCACTTAGTGAAATTGAAAGAGTTTGATCATCTGAACACTTTGAATCATATTTTGATCAATACTAAAATCTACCCTTTTCCAATCATGTATCCAGGTTATTTATTTTTGTGTTTTTGAGATGCGGTTTTCCTACACAGTGCAGGTGTAAAGTATGGCTTCCTTTAGCTACTTCCTAAATTCTGTCTTCCTCTCTTATCAGTTTGACTCTAAAGTGTTTGGTGTGGAACCCTTTCAGTATTTCCCACAGGAGTTTTCTCAAGGCTCTTAGATTTGGGCTCGCTTGAGCCATTATTTTTTCCTGGGTTCCTTCTTTCCCTTCTCTCTTCTTCAGACTCCAGCACCATGAAAAAGACCAGGCGTTGCCCTGTGCTCACTGTGCTGCTGATATTAAGTGAAGTCAGATGGCCCTGGCATGGTCTTCTGGTTAGGATGTTTGGCTAGTGCTGTGTAAGAGAGTAATGAAAAGAGAATGAGGTGAAGGAGAGAGGGAGGAAGGAAAGAAAGGGGGAAGAAAAGAAAAACAGATGGCATTAAATGATTTTCTCTGTGTTGCCATGTCCCTCGTGAGGCTCTTGAGGCTCGTGTTTGTCTCATCAGCCTAAGACCAAGATGCTGTGAATTTTCACTGCAGTGGAGGTGGAGACAAAGAGGTGTCAGGATGCGTGCTGGGTCAGAACCTCAACTTGATCGGTTCTATGTAACTGTGTGTTGCAAGGTGCCCACTTCAGTGCTCGAAGTCACCTGGGCCATTTTACAAAAATAAAAATACTGAATATCAACAATGAAAAAATCCACAAAATACCTTTTGAAAAACCAATATTTTCAATCACTGCCTTTTGAATGAACCCTCTGTATACATATGGCGTTTTCTCTTCTCCAGAATCTTGCATCCTATGCTAGACCTTAAACTCCATTTTCTGGTTCTAGTTCACCGTCCCCCTCTCTTTCTCTGTCTCTCCTCCCTTATTTCCTACGTAAACAATATTAGCTCTCCCTCAGGCTCCAATTGTGATATCACTGACCACCTTGGCAGATGAGGAAATATATATGGGACTCTGTGGGTTCTGTAGTAGGGCACCACCAGCTGGTTGGATCACCTACGGTGGAAACGTAGGTGTCACGCTGGAGGCTGTGAGTCTGAGATCAGGTGCCAGCACAGGTGAGTTTTTCCAGGGACCCCTTTCCCATGGAGACTGCAGCCTTGTCCTTTTGTTGTCACATGGTGGAGAGTTCTTGGGGTCTGTCTTTCTCAAAGATATTGATACTCCTGCATGATCTAAAATTATCTCCTACTGGGGCCCAGCGGGATGGCTCAGTGGTCTAAAGCGCCTGCTTGGGAAAGCTTAGGCAGCTTCAGGGACTGCAGTTCGATCCCCGGCACCACATGCTGTGCCAGACCTGCCCTTGGGGTGGGCTGAGCTGGCCATAAAAATGAGTGAATAAACAAAGGTTCTGAAACAAGAAAAAAATAAATAAATAAAATTAAGTTAAAAAAAATAAAATAAAATTATCTCCTACAGGCCTCACCTCTTAAATAGCAGCACTCAATCCATTGAAATTTTTCTAGAAAGAGCAAAATATTGTAAATAACCTTCAGATTCATATATGTTATTGTTAAAGATAACATTTTACTTAAGATAAAGGGACTGCAATCATTTTTCTTCCCAAGCGAAAACATATATTCTATGTTATAGAAGAAACGATGTATGATGTATTCTTCCCTGAGGGTACGATAGAGGCAGACTCCTGGCCACAAGGGGGCGATGAGCACATGGAGAACAAGTGTTCCAGGCTGAATGAAGAGGGCAGGTGAAGTGTCCACTTATCTAATCAGTGTTATGACTGGGCAAATGACTACTGTTTTTCAATTTCATTGTACCCTATGTAGAAAAAACAAACTCCAAGGATTTACATCATTGTCCTTAAGATCATGTAAGCTGCTCTAGATAAGGCTGTGTCCAAGTCACAGCAAGAGTTGAATCATTTCACTCTGGTCTTCAACTATGTGATAAACTAGTTTTCACAAAAGTTCAGTCACTACCCCAAAACCCCAGGGTAAACAACACCGGCTGGTTCTAACAAGGTTAGAAGTTTATGTACCCCATGTCCCAGCAATTCCAGACCTACTTAGACATACCCAAAGGGGAAAAAAGTACAAAAGACTGACACGAGAGTATTCATTCATAGCTGTGCTGTAGAGCTGATACCATCTGTAGTCCCAAAGTCTAAAGGCTTCCCAGTCAGCAAGGAGAACACAGTCGGGCATTATGCGCAAGACCAAAGTTTTACTCACATACAGAAGACCAGTAAGACCAGGAGGTGGTAGACAGAGGTTGCTCAGACCAGCAGGCCCTTCCTGGCAGCCCCTACAGGACCACTGGTCTCTGCAAACCCATCTGGGACACACACCATGGGAGGCCCAGTGCCAGGGAGGAAACACACCAGTAGAACAAAAGAACAAAGTTCCTAGGTAATAGCAC
>PVJA010050274.1:0-13363 GCA_004027025.1 Myocastor coypus | reverse complement strand
AGAAGAGAAGAGAAGAGAAGAGAAGAGAAGAGAAGAGAAGAGAAGAGAAGAGAAGAGAAGAGAAGAGAAGAGGAGAGGAGAAACACACACAGAGTGTATGTATCTGTGGAAATTATGCCGACCATATGAGAGACTCCTAGCCTGCCTAAACAACAGACAGGAAGCCAGTGCACGCAGTGTGCAGGCTGGTGTAGCCCTCCTCACTTCCACACTGTGTGCACATGTGATATTCAAGTGTGACCCCATGCTGCTGGACTGAGGGCCCTCAGTGGATTTCTGTGCTCTCAACACACAGCTCTGGCCTGAGCCACATGGCATGGGCAGCTTCCATGATCTCTCCTGCTTCGCCACCCCGAGGACACTTGCTGTGTGCTGGGCCTTGTGCTGACACTCTGCATGCTCCATCGCCGGTACTGCTCGCTGCTGTCCTACAGGTAACAGCGCACTGGGGAGGAGAGGTCCGCAGCCAATGCTCACGTCCACCACCACGTTGCAGCCACAGCAGCACCCTGTCTCTGTAACCCAGTGTACCTGTATATGGCATACTTTGACTCTTCTGTTTTTTCCCACTTCCTTCACCTCCATTCAACCCTTCTTCCTAGGCTTATTTACAAATTACTTGTTTCCATTTTTTCCTTCTATTCTCTTTTTTTTCCTTGTCCCTTCTTTCCTATCCTCCACTTTCTCCTTTGTTTCACTTCTTATTTGAATGTTTTCTTCTCATTTCCCAATAAATACATTTTGGTCCTTATTTATACTTTCAGTTTCTCACACCAGAGAAATGATGTGATATTTGATCACGTATGTCAGATTTATTTCACTTAAGACTGGTCTCAAGGCACATCCATTTAGCTAACAGTTGCTCAAGCTTATTGGTCTATAGAGCAGAGGGGCACTCCACTGGGGAGAAAAACATGTCTTATCCACTCACTGATTAATAAGCGTTTGGGTTATTTGCAAGATTTAGATATTATAAACTGTGCTGCTATAAATTGGCATGCATATGTATCACTGTGGTATGATACCTTTCATTCTTCTGAGAAGATACCACAGAAGGAATAGCTGAGTCAAATGGAACCTCTAATCCCAAATTTTTTAAGACTCTTCATGCTGATTTGTATGGTGGCGGCACCAGTCTCCACTCCCACCAACAGTCAAAAAGGTATAGGGGCTGGGGAGATAGCCCCGAGGCACAAGTGCCTGCTGGGCAAGTGCAAGGTCGTGAGTTCGAATCCTGATCCAAAAAAAAAAAAAAAAAGGTATCTTTTCTCCACAGCACTGTCACATTTGTTATTAGTTAGTATCTTTATGGAAGCTCTTTTTTCCAGAGAGAGGTGGAATCTCGGTGCTATTTAATTTGCATCTCTTTAATGACTAGTGATGTTGAACATTTTTTCTTATACTCATTTGCCACTTATATGTCTTCATCTGAGAAGTCCATCCATTCCAGATGCCTATATTTGGGTTGGGTCTTTAAATTTGGGGGTCTGATTTTTTTTAGTCCTTTATATTTTCTAGATATTAGTCCTTTGGTGGAAAAAACATTTTGTCCACTGCAGGTTGTGTCACCACTGTGTTAATCATTTCTTTTTCTGTGAAAAGCTTTTCATTAAGATGAGATCTCAGTTGTTAATTCTTTCTGATATTTCTTGTCTATCCAGGGTTTTGTTCATAAAGTTTTTGCCTACGCCAGTGTCTTCAAAAGTTCTACCTACTCTGTTGTCCGACATATTTAGTGTTCTGCATTAATATTTAGACTTTTAATCCTTTTCTATTTCTATACTGTTTAGTGCACAGTATAATGTTAATCTTCAGCATGTGGAGAGACAGTCTTTGTGCATTATTTCTTCCAGTGAAGGTGTTTGCTCCATTGTCAAAAAATAAAGTGACTGGGTATGCCTAGAGTTATTTCTCTATGCTCTAGTCTATTCCACTGAGCTTCAGGCGGTAAGGGATTGATTCTTGGTGGTCTTTTGTTATATTTTTTTTGGTGCTGGGAATTGAACTCAGGACCTTGTGCTTGCCAAGCAGGTGCTTGTGCACTGAGCTATATCCCTGGCCTCCTTTGCTATTTTTAAGAAATCACTCTTTTCATGATCACCAACTGAAATCTTGTCTTCTCTATCTAATAGTCTGTCCTCACACTGGCTCTTTCTGCTGTGTATGCTTCCCTACAAATTTTTTCCTTGTGAATATCTGTTTGAATCTGTTTTGTGAAATACAATTCTTTCTGATGTTGGGTGTTGATAATTCTCAACATTTTCTTTAGTGTCTCTATTTTTTTAAAAATCTGTATGTGTTCTATAGTCACCAACTATGACATTCATTGTGGTCACTATCTCTGTGGTTATCTGAGAACTTATTTCCAATCTCATTCCTTTCTTATTTTTTTTTTACATATTTAGCACAGGTTCTATAAGGTTTCACCATGTAGATCAGACTCATAGTGATTCTGCTTTCGGCCTCCAAGTGCACACCACCACACCCAGTCTCAATCACTGTCTCAGCATACCCCAGGGGCCAGGACAGCCACAGCACACAGGGCATCAAACCCCAGCTGCTGCACTCCGCCTAAGCAGGTGCTTTAGTCCACTGAGCGATCTGACCAGCCCTTGATTTGATTTTTTTCTGCAGCCTCATTCATTTGCTTTGTTACTTCTGTTTCTGCTTCAGAGGATCCAGGGGGTGGCCTTTAAATTGCTTCACCTCACTGCCTTTGAGTTTCCCTTAGTTAGTTGGAAGTCTGGGATGGCACCTTGCTTAAGTGTCTTCTCATTTTCTTCTTTCTTTCTTTTTGAGTTTAATTTTTCTTTTCTCCATTGTTACATTGTTTATATAACAAAATGGAAAACTAGCCATAAAAGTGTATACCACACCTAAGCACTCAATATGGTGAGTTTATCCTCAGGAAAGATCATTTTAAAGGGTTTGGGGAAAAACAGAGAAATAAAAGACATTAAAATCAAGTCTGGATATCAAAAAAAAAATTACATATTGAACAGAATGAGGGGACACACAGGAGGCAGGCCAGAGCCACTACAGTCGCCCTACCTGCAAAAACCAGGGCAAGCTCACCAGCCAGAAGAATATGAAAAAGCAGCAGGACTCAATTAATGGCAGGTGTGGAGATGATGGGCTTTCTGCCACAGCCCACAAGCAGAGGGACCCAGAGAAGAGCAAACAAGAAGAGGGGGGAAGCCAAGTAGTTTTGCAGCTTTGTGTCTATCCCTGTTGCCCCCCACGGGTGTGCCCAGAGCCAGCGCCACCCACCATGCTGGTGTTTCTTCCTACGGTGCTCACAGGTCCCAGCATGGATAGCATTCTGTTACGATTGGTGTCTATTTGTCCCCCCAAAGCCTCGTGCAGTCATGGGGTGGGAACTTCTAGAGTTTGAGACTGACTCATGGGCCACTGGAATTATGGGTTTTGGTCCTGATGATAGGATTATGGGTTTTAGTACTGATAGGATTATGGGTCTGGCCTAAGGTGGATCGCCTGAGGTGGAGAGCCTGAATGTAGTGTAAGAGACACAGAGAGACAGACTCTCTCAGTTGCCTCTGTTGCCACTGCTGGCCTGTTGCCCTTGTTGCTGTTCCACTGTCCTGAACTGCTGGCCTCTGCCATGTGCCTGCCTGCTGTGATCCCGCTGAAACCTCCAGTAACTGTCAGCTCAATAAACCTTTCCTTCCTTCACTTTGGGTCTCGGGTATTTGTCCCAGTAACTCGCAGAGAGTAACTAAGACACATTCCCTTTGCCCCGAACCTTGCAGCAGGACCCTTTGTGTCTCCCCCCCTCAGGTAGCCTCTGCCCCCCTGAGCCACTCCCAGGAGTGAGGAGGTTATCCTTTCCCAGTGCTTCTTATTCCTGTGGAGCAAACCCCAAAGTATTAAAGGTAGCTTTGTAATTAAAAAAAAAAAATTACACAAACTTGGGAAACTGGTAAAGAAGACAAGAGTAAAGAAAAGGAAAAAGTAAAAACAAAAGCAGAACAACAAAACTAGAAACAATGGACACACTCATAGAAAAGCACAAACAATCAACAACAACAACAACAAAAAGGCAAAACAGAAAAGGAAAATAAAATTTTAAAAATGTGCCCTTCATGACACGTTTCTGCTGTCACTGGTAGACAAGGCAGACAGAGTCCAGATTCATGCTCATTGATGCCAGCAAGCCTGAGCCTTTAGTTCCACTGGAGTCCAAGCTGGTTTTTATTTGTGAGACTGTAGCCTGATTTGTTCAGTCTGAAACACTCCATGTACCTCCTGCAGCTTGGTCTCAGCTTCCAGCCTCACGCAAACTAGAATCCAGCTGCATCACCCTGACATTGCCAGCTGCTACATGGAGCAAGGCCACCGCTCCTCTAATTTGGAGATCAGTTGGCCCCTCTCTGAGAGATCTTTTGGCCAACTGCTTTTTTCTGGGGTACTCTGAACCCAAGTACTTCACCTGCCACATTCACTGCTGTGTCATTGATGCGCTAATCCTTGGAGGCCTCTGGGGCCACCGGTTGTCATCATGTGTCTGCAGGCTCAAGCCCCCCGCCGCACAACCTGCAGAGTCAGGAATCAGAATGTGCCAGTGGCACGGCCTTCTCCAGTGAAGCTCTCTCTTCCGTCTGCCCACGGGCTTCAGTTCTCACTTCAGATCATTCCCGAATCCCAAGGACACACTCTCCACATTCTTTTCCCTATGTTGCTATATTCCAGCATCTGAACCCCTGACCTCAGAGAATCTCTCTTTGCTCTTCAACACTCCCCCACCTCCCTGAAAGTTTCCCTGCCTCTCATTCTGACCTCTCCTTCAGATCTAGGACAGGTCACTCGGTTGCTACTATTTCTTGGTGATCATCTGTTTCTCTTGCCATTCAGGAGTCCATAGGTACAGAACCATGAGGCACATTTTCCTTTGACCAAGGCTGGGCCCCCAGGAACTGTTCCACCCATGTACTGAAAGCAGAGCAGATCTCACAGCAAGGAAGGTCTGCGCCCTAGACCAGACCTTGGGATTAGAGGCCCAGGACACAGAACACCTGAGATGTGCATCCCCTGGCACGGTCCTAGATCTGGACAGAGTGTGGTAAGGTAGGGGAGAGTGTGCTTAAAACATTTCTCCTGCTTTGTGAATTCTTAGATTAGTAATACAGGGTTAATTTATTTATCTTCTGCTTCAATAAAGACAAGGGTACAAAGCTAATTTGAGAGTTGTTGTTGGTAGCTAGCAAAATTTACAATGTAACAATGGAGAACAGAAAAAAAAAAAAAAAAAGGAGAAGAAAAGGGCACTTTGAAATCCAGGAGACAGCTGCTAGGTTTATGACAGAAATATAATACATAAAACAAGTAAGAGATTATGAAGAGAGCTATAAGTATGGAGATATATTTTGTTGTAACAGGATTTTGTGTGGTAGAGTTCTTGCCCTAACAGAAGGGGAGCTTTATGATCACAAACTAAAAAGTGAACGTTTAGTCCCACATACTGATGCATACATATAATCCCAGCTACTCAAGAGGCTGAGGCAGGAAGATCACGGGCTACCATGGGCATTGTAAAAGGACCCTGCTGCAAAATAAATAATGAAAAGAGATTCCCACCACAGAGCTGCTGCCAAGCACACAGCGGCATCCTCCTTGATCTCCCTGGCTTTCCCACACCTCACCACACCTGCCTCTCTTCCTCTGCAGCCTCGGTCCCACAGACAGACCCCAAAGATTCATGTGATTTGTCCACTGTTACAAACCTACATTCCTCCACACCTTCACGAATATAAGTAAGGTTCAGAGCCTGCTTTCTGCTGGTCCTGAGGCATATCTTCATATAGCAGTTCAACCGAGATGTGACAGGAAGCCCCCTACCACTGTCTAAGGGATGCCAATCACCACACAAAATCTAATGACAGTGCTAAGAAGACATCTGCCTGCAGTGGCCTATACTTGAGCATCCAGAATGCATAGAGGTAATTCAGCGATAAGACAAGCAGCATGGAAACACATTCACTTCCTGGTGAAGCGTGGACTGGTTACATAGGATCAGCAGAAGGTCTCTGGAGGCACCGTGACTCTGTGTACCCTGTGGTATCCTCGCACTGAGTAGGATTCCCCGTTTACCTGTGGTCACAGGTATTAAAACTCCACAGCTCATATAATGTGACTGTTCCAGCTCACTTTTAACAAGTGTGACTGCTGCATGTGACAAACTGAAAAGAGCCACACTGCCTGGTCTTGAAAGTACTTGTATTAAGACAAGTGAAGCAGTCCGCACCTGGTAGAATCCAGCTCGAAAAAAATAATAACAACATTTCATCCAAACCCAGAGCTCAAGATCCAGATGACTGTGTCCCTCCAGAATCTTCTGTGCTCTCCCACAACATAGCTCTGTGCCCTAAGGAAGCAAACACGCAAATGCCTCAGTGATCCAGAAGAGGATGGACAAAGACCGCAACAGCAGCTGCCACTAGAGGGAGCCTTGGTAGCACAAAGAGCCAGCTGAGCACTCAGGGAGGTGAGACCGGCCTTGCCTTGCTTTTTGTGACAGCACGCGGGTGGAGGGGATATGCTGACAAATAAATACAGCAAAGTGGCTTCATATCAGTGAAATTTCAGCAAATGAAGAAATACCAAATGATGTCTTCCATCATATGAAGCCTGCGACAGCCACCAGGCACCACAGGAAGCAAGAAGGTTTTGGGTTACCTTTTCGTCGCAGTTTTAATGTCATATAATAAATCAAAAACCTTCTCAAATTAAAATTCCTTTCTTCTTTTTAAAATTTTTTTGTTTCAGAACTTTTGTTTGTTTGTTTGTTTGTTTGTTTGTTTGTTTGTTTATTTTTATGGCCAGCTCAGCCTGCCCTGAGGGCAGGGCTGGTGCAGCATGTGGTGCCGGGACTGAACCTCTGTCGGTCCCTGCAGCCGCCCAAGCTTTCCTAAGCAGGCGCTTTAGACCACTGAGCCATCCTGCCAGGCCCCTAAAATTCCTTTCAAAAATGTTAAAAGTTGTGAGGAAGGGCTCTCAGGCTTCTGTGAATTTTCCCTTCAGAGACTCAAGTGAGTTCACAAAGTGAATAGCAGAGGAAAAAGTCTCTGATGTTTTTAGCAGGGCTAGGAAACAGTCTGCCATGTGAAATAAGTGAGAAGATTGTTCTTTTCACAGGGCCTACCATCAAGAGAAGCTGCTTTGTCAGTGCTTACTTTATCTGAATCTTACTGAGCCATAAGCAACCTAGAGAAATATCTAATTCGTGCCCTCTCTGGACAACCTGTCCCACCTAAGGCATAGAATGAAATTGAAAAGCACTCACGAAAGTCAACTCAGGAGCTCAGGATCACTAATACTCCAAATCCTAGGGCTACAGGATGCTTTCCATCTCCGTACAACTTACCACATCATGAAAAGCTGCTTTATTCTATTTATTTAATATATTATATTATGCTTTCAACAAAAGATTATAAACCATTCTAACAGGCAAAGACAGAGGGAAAAAACAGAGCAGGTATGAGACTCAGGTCAAAATGTTAAAATTACCAGATTGGGATTGGGGGGGGCAGGGAACACAGAGTGTTCAGAGTCTCATTACTAGATCATACCCACAGTGATTCACCTATTTACAGCCTCCCAAGACTGGGATTACAGATGTGCACCACCACACCCAGTCTCAATTGCCTTCTCAGGGCACCCTAGGGGTGGGGCTAGCACAGCAAGCCTGAGAATTGAACCCCCAGCCTCTGCGAACATTGGGAATTTAAAGCAACTGTGTAAAATATACAAAAACAAATGGGCAACATAAACAGAAGTTCTAAGAAAAATCAACAGGAATTCTAGAGATGAAAAACACTGTAGCAGGGCCGGTGAGATATCTCAGTAGACTAAAGTGCCTGCTCAGGCAAGGTTAGGCAAGTGCAGAGACTGCAGTTTAATCCCTGATGCCACATGCTGCATCAGCCCTGCTACCCAGGGTGGGCTGGGCCAGCCAGAGTCTGGGGGTAGTGGCATCTGCCGGTAATCCTATTGCTGGGAGGCTAAAAGCAGAAGGATCATCATGAATCAAAGCTGCGTAGTGAGACCCTGTAACAACCAAATACATTAAATCATAATAGTAATAATAATAAACCACAGCAGAAATGAATGTTTTGATAGGCCTATTGCTAGACTGAATGTCGCCAAGGAAAGAGAGGCAGACTACATACAATACAGACAAAATAAAGCACTTTGAAGGGTCACAGGGAAGAGAAGCTGGCTTCTCAGGGCCAGGAAAGCCAGGAAGAAATCATGGACTGGAATGTCTGCAAAGGCCCGCAGGAAGAGCCCACAGCTACTGTGAACTACTAAAGCAGTGCAGGGATTTCCTCTGAGAGGAGTACTTACACATAGCAAGAAACAGCCATAGAAGGATCCCAGTGAAATGTCTGCCGTATCAGCAGAGAGTATTAACTAGATGCCATTTCAGGAAGGTATTGGCTATTTAAATCTGGTACTCAGAAAAATTAAAATACAATTTCTCTTCACAATTTTCAAAGTCAGTCTCCCATAGGGATTGGGTAAAAAGTGCCTATGGGGGTGATCTAGAAAGTGCACCATAAGAAGTGTGAGTTCAGGCCAGGAAGAACAGGGGCCCTGCCCCCTGTGGTGAGAAGCCAGGCTGGCTGGAGCCATGCTGAGAACTGTCTGCATCTGAAAGTGCCAGCACTAAGTGCTGGAACCCTTGCCCTGCTGCATCTATGTCCCCCAGATCTCAGGTCTGACTGCCTTTCCTATCTACCACTCTGGGTAAGGACACTGCCACAGCCTGGAATAAACAGAGGGGTTCCTGGAGCAGGGATGGGACACCCCAAAGCATAGTCCATAAACCTAAGCAGAGAAAACAACGACTTACTGGATTTCACAATTACAGATCCTAGAATAAAACCACACATTTAAAAATATAGGGACACAAACTTAATCCTGAGGGGATTTGACCATGGAAGATACAAAAAAAAAATGAATGTTTCATTACACAGGTCTTGCTTCGACTTGCCCTTGACCACCCAGCAAGAAAAAAAATGCTTAATTACAATGCATGAAACGCAGAGCTAGATTGGTGAGATGAACTTTAGAAGGCTTAGATTTAATAGCCTCCAACATTACAAGCTTCACTGGTGGCCCACTGCAATTGCAGAACATTTGACTGTGTATGTATCTGCTTCCTCTTAGTGCAAAGAGAGAAGTATATTCTTTTCCTTATTTTTTTTTTTTTCTAAGCAACATCAATAGGGAGGTGGGTCATGCCCACACACTGTACTCTGTAGAACGATTGTGAGGACAACATGCAATATGTCAACTTTCAAAAAAAAGAAGGGGAAAAGAAAAGAAAAAGTAATGTTGATTTAAAAGTGTTAATGTTTAATTGTTTGATCAATCTTATATACCTATATGTATTAATCTAAACTAATCTGATGATGAAAATATGTAATATAACCATTGTTAAATTTAAACAATAAAAATATTAAATTAAAAAATATGGGGAGGTTTTTTTTTCTCTTTTTGAACCTCCTCCCTTTTTTTTTCTTTTTCTATGTTTGCTTATTGAACATAAGAGAATTTTCCTTTGGCTTTACTTTTTGTCCTTGTCTGTTTTAATAAAGAGAAAAAATTAAAATAATAGTAAGAGTTTCAAAATAGATTAGAAGGAGAGCTACAGTAATTAATACATTGTGCATTGTAATTTTCATGATAGTTATTCAGGGCACAAGATATAGGTATGATATCTTGTCCAAGTAATATTAGTTCTTTTCAATGAACTAACAGAAACTCGTTGTATAAGTATCTCAACTATCTTTGGTATAAATATATTTTTTTCTTTCCCTTTTCCTGCTGTCCACTACCACAGTTTGTCTTTTCTTTTGAACATTTTCTTCCCATTGTACATTTTGGGTCTTACCTTTTTAGCATTGCGCACTAGGAAGACAATGTGATGTTTACACACATGGGTCTGATTTATTTCACCTATAAGTATGGTCTCAAGTTGCATTCATTTACTTATAAAATTCTCCTGTTTACCCTGCCATAGTCTCCAGTTCTTTATCTATGCAGACAGTCACAAGATTTCTGTTTTGGCTCTCTTGTTATGGTGTATTACGTTTATGGATTTGTATATGTTGAACAATCCCTGCACCCCCGGCATGAATCCCACTTGGTCATAGTGTATAATCTTCTTGAAGATTTGCTGTATTTTGTTTGCCAGTATTTTAGTCAGTATTTTTATATACATCTTCATTAGGGAGATTAGTCTGTATTTTTTGTTGTTGTTGCGTTCCTCTCTGGTTTTGGACACTGGATAATGCTTGCTTCCAGGAATGACTTTGGAAGTACTGCATCCCATTCAGTTTCTTTCAAGAGTTTCAGTATTCTTGCCATTAGGTCTCTAAATTTCTTATAAAATTCAACAATGAATCTCTCAGATCTGGGGTTTTCTTTGCCAGTAAATTTTTAATTAATTACATTTTCAATTGCATTGTCTGATCTCAGAATATTTAGAATGTTTATATCTTCTTGATTTAGTTTTAGCAGTTCAATGATACCTAGGGATGTGTTCATTTATTCTGTGTTTTCCATCTTAACAGAATATAGATTCTCATAACAGGTATTGATGATCTCCTGGATTTCTTTAGGATCTGTTATGATTTGCCCTTCTGTATTCATTCCTAGTTGCTTGAATTTATGATTTTTCTTTCCTCTTTTTGATGAGGTCATCTAATTGATTCATCAATTTTATTTATTCTTTTTTAAAAATGTATTGGGGCCAGGGAGATAGCTCAGGGGCACAAGTCCCTGCCTGGCAAGTGCAAGGTCCTGAGTTTGATCCTCGGTTCCATAGATAGATAGATAGATAGATAGATAGATTGATAGACAGACAGACAGACAGACAGACAGACAGACAGACAGACAGACAGATATGTGTTGTAGCATCGAGTCTTTGTATTTTTTTTAAGTCTCTGTTGCATTAAGTTCTGTTCTTATCCTTATAATTTGTCCCTAATATGAGCTTTGGGTTTGATTTGTTTTTATTTTCCTAGAAGTTTAAACTTTAACATTATTTAACAAAGTCACTCTTACACAGGGTGAGGCTGAGAGCAGTTACAATATTCTGTGATACAAAGAGACCAGTGTACGATCATAGATCTCACATCATCCTCCTTGGATTCCCCCACCATCTTGCCTAGTAAAAGGCGTTTTAGGTTTATATAACACAAGTCATTCTGTTTTCTTCGTATGCGAGTTCATTGCTATAAATTTCCTTCAAAGGACTGCTTTCACTGCATCCCATTAAGTTTCAGTATGTTGTATTAGCATTATTATTTAAGTGTACATACTATTTGATTTTTTTTTTCTTTAATTTCCTCTGTGACCCATTGGTTGTCCACAAGAGTGTTATTTAATATGTGTTAATATAGTATTTATGATTTTTGTCATTAATTTCCAGTTTCATTGTGCTATGGTCAGATAGTATACATGGGATGATTTCAGTTCCTCTACATTTACTTAAACATGATTTGTCAGCCAATATATAGTCCATTTTGGAGAACATCCCATCTGTAGCTGAGAATATATATTCTGATGCTTTGGGGTAGAACACTCTGTAGACATCTACCAAATCCATTTGTTCACAGGCTTAGTTTAATTTTAATATTACTTTATTGATTGTTTTGTCTAATTGATCTATTTGTGACAGTAGAGTATTAAGATACCCCACTGTAATTGTACGAGTGTTTATTTGGTTTTTCATGTCTGCTAATACTTGTATTATATAGTTAGGTGAACCTTTGTTTGTCACATAAATATTATCTCTTCTTCTTCCTGGAGTTTTCCCTTGATGAGCATTTAATGACTTCCTTTGTCTATTTTTTTATTAAAATAGCATTTATTCAAATGATTATTACACTATGTAATGTACAAAATTAACAACAATCTAAGTGTCAAACACTTAAAGACATTTATCAGTAGCTTTTCTCTAAATTCATAAACTATAAGTTAATACTCAAAATTGTCTTTTCTAAGCTTTTTATAAAAACTGAACAGAGGGCCAGTGAGAAGGCTCAGGAGTCTAAAGTGCTTGCTTAGATAAGCTTATGCAACTGCAGAAACCATGATTTGATCCCTGGAACCACATGATGCATGAGCCCCACCCCCAGGGCAGGCTGAGCCAGCCATAATATAGATAGATAGATAGATAGATAGATAGACAAATACTGAGCAATATGAACACTACTTCCCCTCTTTTTTATTTTTTATTTTTAAATTAATTTTAATGAGAAAGAAATAGCAATGAGACAGTTTCAAAACAGGTTAGTAGGACAGTTTCAATAATTAATATCCGTTTGGCCATGAAAAAATATATTGATATGTCTGTATATACAAAATAGTGTATATATATACAACTCCTTTCTCTTAGTGCAGTGAAAAGATTTATACTAATGTTGGTGTTTAGCCAAGATATCATGTCTGCATCTTGTATTCTGAATAACTACTACAAAAACAGCAATATGAAATGTATTAATTATTTTTTACTCTTTACTGAGATTTATTAAGTGATAATATTTTACTATGTTTGTTTTACTATACATTTATATTCACTTTTTTATTTTAATAAGAAATAACAATGTGACATTTTCAAAAACATGATAGTATATTCCCAATGATTGATACAATGTATATTGTTGTCCTCATAATATTTATATAGAGCACAGTGTGTAGACATGATAATTTTTCTAATCAGTGTTGGTACAAAAAAAATCTTTTCTCATTGAACTAACAGAAAGTAGTTGTATACACAGTCCAGTATTCCATAATTGCAATGTATTATTGGCAGAACTGGCAATGTCGGAAGCTATTGATGTAAGCCTTTAAAGCTCAGCATACTAATCTAGCTTTATATTTTATGTCTCATGGTTAAACTTTTCTGCTGGGTGGTTAAGGGCAAGTTAGAGCAAAATGTACATAACAAAACATGTAACTTTTGTATCTCCCAAGGTCAGTCAAATCCCCTCGGGATTTCCTTTGAAACTATGTACAGTGCTTTGTAGAACTGTTGTCATTGTCAGCTGTCTGGATAAGTCACAGACATTGCTTGACCAGTTTGCTTTCTGTGAAAGCCTGAGAGAATGTTTTCTCTGTAGGTGACTCTCCTTAGGCACACTATACATCATCTGTCTCTTTCCTCTGTGGTCCCATAATCTCCTTGAACAGAAAATTTGGTAAACCACTGAGTTATAGGATATTACAGTACAAGTTCTCTTATGTCCTGAGTCCTCACTGACCTTGAAAGGCTGGGGCCAAAATATTGGAAATCCTTGTAGCTCTTCTTTTTCTTTAATTTTTGGTCTGTAAA
>PVJA010050273.1:0-13361 GCA_004027025.1 Myocastor coypus | reverse complement strand
TTTTTTTTCTTTTTTTTTTTTTTTTTTTTTTTTTTTTTTTTTTTTTTTTTTGAGACAGGGTCTTGCTGTGCAGCTCAGGCTGATCTTTTTTTATTTTTTTATTATTTATTTATTTTTCTTGTTTCAGAACTTTATTTTTATGGCTGGCTCAGCCTGCCCTGAGGGCAGGGCTGACGCAGTGTGTGGTGCCCAGGATCCAACTGCGGTCCCTGCAGCCTAAGCTTTAGACCACTGAGCCATCCTGCTGGGCCCCACTTAAGGAATTTATATTGACTGGCATTTGTAGTCCATGATGGGCCAACTCCCAAAGTAGAAACAGCATGGCAGTGGGGCATGGTAGGCAAAAAGCTGCTCATGGCATCCGGAAAGCAGACAGGAGGGCTGAGCCAGGGAGGGAGATGTGCCCAGGTAAGGAAGCCACTCAGCAATTGTCCTCTATTGACAAGCCCCACCTCATAACAGCAAGTCAGCTATAGCACCCTGATGGTACAGCCCACCTATGAGCACACAAGGCTCTTGGGAATAGCTAGATATGAACCATAGCATACATTATGAATTATTCATTGATACCTTTTTATGCAAATTGCCTGCCAAACTGAATTCTAAGTACCTTAAGATCAACAACTTGTCTCTTATCTATGTATAATCTCACCAACTATCATGTGACAATACCTGTTAAATCACAGAGCCAAGCTGGAGGTGATGGTACACACCTGACACTCTGGGAGGTTTAGGTAGGAGCTCAGGTTCAAGCGCAGTGTGGCAAGTTTAGCAACTGGATTAGTCACTCTCCCATCGCTAGGATAAAATACCATGTACCTGCAACTTAATGAAAGAAAGGATTTTTTTTCTTTTTTTTTTTTTTAAGCTTTATAGGGGCTGGGGAGATAGCTCTGTGGCACAAGTGCTTGCCTGGCAAGTACAAGGTTTTGAGTTTGAACCCCAGTCCCCCCAAATAAATAAATAAGCTTTATGTTATGGCTGGCTCAGCCTGCCCTGGGGGTGAGGCTGATGCAGTATATGGTGCCAGGGATCGAACCACAACCCCTACTATTGCCTAAGCTTGCCTAAGCAGGTGATTTAGACCACTGAGCTATCTTGCCAGCCCCAAGAGGAAGATTTTTTTTTTTTTTTTTGGTGGGACTGGGGTTCAAACTCACAACCTTGCACTTGCCAAGCAGTCACTTGTGCCACGAAGCTATCTCCCCAGCCCCAACCCTCCAAGAGGAAGATTTTTGCTCACAATTTCAGAGAGCTTAGTCCATACGCTCCAAGACAGAAAAGGCATAGTATAAGGGCAAGGCAGAGGAAGCTGCTTATCCCATGGCAGTGAGGAAGCAGAAAAAAAAGGGGCCACAGAGATAGCTCAGAGGACTAAGCGCCTGCTTAGACAAGTGCAAGGACCGAGGTTCGATCCCCTGTACCACATACTGTGCTGGTCCCACCGCCAGGTATGCTGAGCGAGCCGCTGAGACCAGGCATGGTGGCATGGATCACTACAACTTTGAGCTGCCTATCAAGACCCTGTACCAAATACATCACCATCATAAATCATAATAATAATAACACTTTGGCGCACACCTGTAATTCCAACAGTCAGGAAGCTAAGGCAGGAGAATCACTGCAAATTTGAGACCAACCCAGGCTATATAAAGTAAACTCAAAGCCAGCCTGAACTGTACAACTGTGTAGCAAGACCCTATCTCAAAGACAAAAAAGGGCCAGGGAGATAGCACAGTAGAATAAGTGCTTGCCTGGCAAGTGCAAGGTCCTGAATTCAATCCCCAGTTTGCTCACAAAAATGTGCATATTTCTAGAACTTTATCCTGGTCAAGTTTTCATGTACTTACCTAGAGATTTATTTCTTTTCTTCATAATATATCTGTGTAATGTATCCTTTGTAATTTTCAGAATATTCTTATCTCGCACCCTCTTTTCCATAGAAAGAGGTCCCATTTTTTAACACTATCTATCTATCTATTTATTTATTTATTTTGGGCGGGTAGGGCTCAGACTCACAACCTTGCACTTGCCAGGCAGGCACTTGTATCACAGAGCTATCTCCCCGGCCTCTGGTTCTATAATTTTTAAGACAGCTCTAATAGGCCAGCCAGGTAGCTCAGGCTCAGCAAAGGGTTCAATCCCAGTGTGCCATGCCAGCCCGGCCGTGCCCCTGGGCATGGAAGGATGATGCTAAGCTGTTGATTGAGACTGGGCGTGGTGGCTCATCTATAATCCCAGAACTTGGGAGGCTAAAGACAGGAGAATCACTATAAATCTGATCTATGTAGTGAGACCCTAAAACACTAAACAAAATACAAACAAAACAAGGGCTAGGGTGATAGCTCAGGGATACAAGTACCTGACTGGCCAGTGCAAGGTCCTGAGTTTGATCCCTGGTTCCGCAAAAAAAGCTCTAATGAAGCTGAGCCTGGTCGTGCAATCCCACCACTTGGGAGGTGAGGCAGGGGGAGGATCCTCAAGACCTGAGTTTAGTCTGGGTTACATAGTGATTTCAAGGCCAGCCTGAAACGCACAGTGAAACCTGTCTCAAAAAGACCAAGGGAGGGCTGGCAAGATAACTCAGCAGTTTAAAGCGTCTGTGTAGGCAAGTGCTCAGGGATTCATTTTGATCTGCAGCACCACAAACTGAGCCAGCCCTACCCCCAGGGTATGCAGCGAACTTTCCTAGGCTGGCACTTTAGCCATCTTGCCAGCCCAATATTTTTTTTTAAACTTTATCTTATTTATATTGTGGTGGGCTCAACCTGCCCTGGGGGTGTGGCTGGCACAGCATGTGGTTCCAGGGATCAAACCATGGTCCCTGCAGTTGCCTAAGCAAGTGCTTTAGAACACTGAGCTATCTCACTGGCCCAAAAGAAAGAAAGAAAAGGAAGGAAGAAAGAAAGAAAGAAAGAGAGAGAGAGAGAGAGAGAGAGAGAGAGAGAGAGAGAGAGAGGTCAGCCTTGCTGTTGGGGTAGGGGAGGCAAACCCTGGAACTGACTGAACAGCAGTGCTTTGCTTTGCTTTGCTCCCCAGGGGGCTGTTGTGGTTCCGACTATAAACAGTACGTGTTTGGCGGCTGGGCCTGGGCCTGGTGGTGTATCTCCGATACTCAGAGGTAAGGGGCTGGGAACTCCAGACCTGTTTCCCTAGGGTAAGGAAAAGGGGTTTCCAGTGTCATCACCCCCACCTGCAGCTTAGCTAGAGCATCACCATTTACCACCTTCCAGGGGACAGAGAGCAGGTTAAGTACACTCACTGGAATACTGGCACATCAGTGGGTCTATCCATGGGCACTTTCTCCTTGCTGGGTTTCTCTTTTCCACTGGAAGTGACATCACTTCAGTCCTAGAGGATTCAGAGTCATACCGGGCAGAATCTGTTTCCTGATTTTAGCTCAGTCATTCCAGGAGTCTTAGCCAGGCGCAGTGGCACACGCCCATAAACCCACCAGCGAGATCACTGAGGCAGAAATATTAGGCTAGCCTGAAAGCAAGACCCTGTCTCAAAAAAACAAGAACCATATAGTCGTAAGTATGTAACCTGTTTTGAGTGAGTGTTCAGAGGAAAGAAAGGCAACAAAGAACCCCTACACACACTTGCCCATGAGGCTTTGAGACAACTCAGAATGAAAGTGCAGTCAGAAGTTCTCTGACAGTGGGGAGGTAGAGACAAAGAGTGAAGATCTAGGGAATTGGCGCTGGTGCCTGGTAAGACAGGTTCAGACCTAGACCAGTGGTGGTGAACCTGCATTACATCTGCCACCATGGACCCGTGGAGCCCTCTCTGTCAGCACACAAACCAAGTCACCCTAGCAGCAGAGTCTTAGATAGTTGTGTTTGTTTGTTTGTAGGGAAGGGTCTCCAGGGTGTTCAGGGTCTCACTAGGTCAGATTTGTAGTGATCCATCTGTTTACAGCCTCCTAAAAGCTGGGATTACAGGCCTGAGCCACCACATCCAGCTGCAATTGCTGCCTCAGCGCGCCCCATGGGCTGGGCCAGCATGCAGACCAGGAATCAAACTCCTCCCCCACCCCTCTGCCCCCCTGGGGGGGGGCCAGCAGGATGGCTCAGTGGTCTAAAGTGCCTGCTTAGGGGCCCAGCGGGATGGCTCAGTGGTCTAAAGCACCTGCTTGGGAAAGCTTGGGCGGCTTCAGGGACCGAGGTTCAATCCCCGGCACCACATGCTGCGCCAGCCCTGCCCTCTGGGTGGGCTGAGCCGGCCATAAAAATGAGTGAATAAACAAACAAAGGTTCTGAAACAAGAAAAAAATAAATAAAATAAAAAAAAATAAAGTGCCTGCTTAGGAAAGCTTAGGCGGCTGCAGGGACTGCAGTTTGATCCCTGGCACCACATGCTGCACCAGCCCTGCCCTCAAGGCAGGCTGAGCCAGCCATAAAAATAAATAAACAAACAAAAGTTCTGAAACAAGAAAAAAAAAAAAAAAATTCTAAAAAATAAATTAATTAAATTTAAAAAAAAAAAAATATATATATATATATATATACACACACACACAAACTCCTGGCCCCTGTACCTGCTTGTAGGCACTTATGAGCTATTTGGCTGGCCCTTTTTGCTTTTTTCTTTTTTTCTTTATCCTAAACTAAAACCTCATCCTATAAGCCCACAACTAAGGAGGCCAGGGCAGGAGGATTGCTAGGAATTTGAGACCAGCCTGGGCTACATAGTGAGTTAAGGCCAGTTTGAACTACATAGTGAGACCCTGTCTTAAAAAAAAAAAAAAAATTAAACTACAACCTTAGTATTCAGGCTTAATTGCAACATTGGAAGTTTGCAATGAATACTTGGGTTTGAGCATACAGTTTAGGCACTTTGTCTCTGAAAGGTTCACCATCTTTGCCTTAGATGCAAGTAAGGAGATTGCAGCTCCCCAGAATACCCAGCACTCACCTCTCTTTGCTGATGCCTGCAGACCCCAGGGCAGGGCCAAAGTTGGCCTCTCCTGCTGCCTCATTATCCACCCAGGGATAAGGCATATCAGACATCTTTCCAGAATCACTCCCTTCCTGACAGTAGGAACGATGGGAGGAAGGCAGATCCTTCCAGAACAGGACCCAAACAACAAGGACAACAGAGCTGTGAAGGTGCGGACATGTTGGAGCCTGGGCATCGCAAAGGGGAAGCAATGGAGATTCCGGCAGAAATCCCCCTCCACCAAAGCCCCAGCCAATCAGCAGATAGAAGCTCATGTCTGCACTGACCTGTCTTTGCTTGAGGCTCCCAGAAGTCTGAGGGTGGGATGAGGGGAGTACATCATAGGTGCCTACAGCCCTCATTTCCCAGTTGCTTCTCCATTCTTACATCTCTTTCCTCACTTTTCCTTGCCTGAGCCGAGGGATCCAAAAGCAGCAGAGATTAACACTGGTCACAACTTCCTCTCCAAGGTGCCCAGCCATGTCTGAGTGGGTCACTTGTCGTGAGAGAAGTCAAGAGAGCCCTGCCGGGCGTGGTGGCTCATGCCTGTAATCCCAGCACTTGGGAGGCTGAGGCAGGAGGATTGGTGCGAGTTCGAGACCAGCCTTGGCTACAAAAGTGAGCTCAAGGTCAGCCTAAATTGCATAGCGAGACCCTGTCTCAAAAAGACAAAAAAAAAAAAGCCCTCTCCAGAGACACTGCCAGCCCACACACCATACCACACTGGTCACAACTTCCTCTCCAAAGGTGCCTAGCCATGTCTGAGTGGGTCACTTTTCCTGAGAGAAGTCAAGAGAGCCATCTTCAGAGACACTGCCACCCCACACACCATACAATCCCAGCTCAACAGAGTATCTTGTTCAAACACTTCAACTTGGAGCCCAGGATATAGCTCAGTGGTGCAGCACCTGCCTGCCAAATGCAAGGTCCTGAGTTTGATTCCTAGTAACCCCCACCAAAAAAAAAAAAAAAGAAAAAAATCCTTAGCAAACACTTCAGCTTACAGCCAAACCCTGATTCTTTGTGACTTGCACAGAGACTTGTCCCCTGCAGGGCTCCACTGTTAGGGCAATGCCCTTTCTTTACATTCTTGTCTCTTCCTCTACAGGGAGCAGAGCCCCCGCACAGGGACTAAGCCTGCCTGATAGCAGGTTTGGGAGTGAGAAGTGTGGCCCTTGTACTTCATCTTAAAAACTGACCTCAGGCTCCACATCCTCATTCTGGGTTGCTTCATTTTATTTGGCTATCCGGAATCAAACTGGTGCTTGCACTTGCCAGGCATGCACTGTGCTGCTGCACTACATCCCTGACACTGAACGTCCTCTTTGTGGTACCACTTACTGGGCAGTCAGAGCCCTACCCCCTCTTGTTCTGTATTCTGGGAGCCAGCCCCTTCGCCAGTGTCTAGCCCACTTGGGAAATGTCTTCATGGGCTGGGGCCTCTCAGTCCGAGTAGAGGCTTCTAACCCAGCCTCCATACTCAGCCTTGTACACAGCCAGCCTGTATCTCCTCCCACTCCACCCCAGGGTGTCAGCCATTCTTCATTCAAGGCTCAGTGAAGTCCTTCCTGCTGCACACACTCCAATGTCCTGTACTACCCCGAAGCCCGGACACCGAGAGCTCCCTCCCTCTCCTGAGCGATTCCTCCACCTCTGAGTGATGCAGCCTCCTGTGTTTCACCCTTTCCTTCCCTCCCATTTCCCTCTCTCCTTTCCCAGAAGAGAGCTTGGTGGGTGGCTGACTGAACTGGGTCAAGAGACCTTTCAGGCCCAGAGGTCCTAGAGTTAGGGGCTCAGAAGATGAAAGCAGCCTTTGTAGTTCTGCATAGCCACGCCCCCAGAGCCAGCGCTCTGGGAGCAGCCCCTCCCAGGGTTAGGCTGGATGTTCCGTAGCCTACAGTCTCCCCATCCACCTGCTTCTGCCCGCCTGTCTTCCTTCTTGGGATCTATAGAATCTTTCCACGCTATCTACAGCCTGTCTGCCTTGGACTACCACCCTACACACATGCATCTAGCTAGGGAAGTCCAAGTAGCCTTCAGATAGATACATTTTCTGCCCATGTCCAGCCTTGAAAATTCCAAAGTAAATTGGTCCCTGTGAATTTTCTGGCAGAAGCATACTTTACCCCTCAGCCTTGCTTGATCCTCCCCCTCAATTAGACATCCCAACTTTACTTTGGGCTTTTCTGGCCCTAAATTGGCTTCCTAGTAATATGTAGCAAAGCAGTAGTAACTGTGGTATATTAGTTCTCAGAGTGGCTACCTCCCAAGATTTCTAGAAACACAGGTTGGCTTGCATTAGGAGGGTGGAGCTAATGCTGAGTTTCCCATATTGTGGTAGGAATCTCCTGGGAAAGTGAGGAAGTAGGCAGCCTGGGTGCCCTTCCCACAGGCCTTCTGACCTCAAGTCCCAGGGCATTAACAGGCATCTCCTCCAACTCAGTAGCATCTCATTGTAAAGGGATGGGGACCAGAGATGAGACCATGGAGCCTCAGGCCAGCAAAGGGGCACCTTTGCTCTCCTGCAGCCCTAGGCCAAACTGGCAGGTGGGGGTGGAAGTATTGAGAGCACCCCCACCTTGCCCACATATGTCAGGCATCGGTGCTTATCTAGTAACCACTATGTGTGTTTGCTGTGTCCCCTCCTACCCTTCCTCTCCCTACTCTCCCTACACCCTGGCTGCTCCTCAGACTGTCTCTGGAGGTTATGACCATCCTGTGTCGCTGTGAGAATATTGAGACGTCGGAGGGGGTCCCGCTATTCGTAACAGGGGTTGCACAGGTAATAACTCACCTGCTTCCTCTTCTGTGTCTAACCTTCTCTCTTCCTGCCCCACGGTGCCTGGCAGGCAGGAGCTGAATGGACTTCCCTCCTGAGATTGTGTCTCCCTGCCCTCTTCCTGTCTCTGCTGCTCTGGGTGCCACAATGGAACCCTGTAGATCCCTAGGACCCTTCCCCTTCTGCACTGGGCTGCGAGTAGGGCAAGGGTGAGTGATTGCAGAAACGCTGGGCGAGCCATCCAGTGGATACGCTTGGATGCCAAGCATCATTGCCTTGCAGCTAGAGTTGGTGAGATCTGGTTTGGGCTAGAATATTAAGCAACTCTGATTATTTTCTCTACAATGTGCAAGTTTGCTTTATTGCTTCATTCACCAGCTCTCTACTGAGCACTTTCTCAGTTTTAGCTACTAAGAACTCAACAGCCAACACCCAAATGTGCCTGCCCTATGAGAAATAATTGCCAGTGTATCCCCACACTAGAAACAGCCTACATAGCATCTTGCCCATCCCCCTTCCTCAGTGCTGAGCTGCCTTTCAGCCTTCTCAGACAAACATCCAATACCACCAACTCCTTTCCTCCTCCTTGTGCTATTCAAGGACACCATACCTAGCCCATCAGGCTTTGGAAGAACGGGAAGATAGGCTTCAGGGAAGAAGTCTAAGAAGGGATCCTCTAGGGGACTGGGGAGATAGCTCAGTGGAATAAGTACTTGGAAGAAGTCTAAGAAGGGATCCTCTAGGGGACTGGGGAGATAGCTCAGTGGAATAAATACTTGCCTGGCACGTACAAGATTCTGAGTTCAATCCCTGGTACCACCAAAAAAAAAGGAAAGGAGGCTCAGAGTACCTTTTGTGGAACAGACAGGGTCCAGGCCTTCCTCAACAACACTGAACATGAAGCAGTCCCAGCCCCTCAAAACTCAATATTGGCAATATCTGCCAATCTCCAGGGCCCATTTAAGCTGGGTGAATGTGGACCCTATAGGAGTCAGTTATCTGGGCAGAATAACTATTTCTGGGGTTAATACTGCTTACCCAAGAGGCTCTGGTGTGACCTGCCTGGATTTTATAACCGGATGAGTTTCAAATCATGGCCTTTAGTCAGATAGAGGGTCTAGACAGGGCTTCTCTGGCAGGGGAAGGTACAAGATTACTGTGTTCTTGGCCTAGCAGTGGGTATATTCTCACTATGCAAACCTGCCAGGCAAAGCTTTCTAGGCAGCCTCCTGGGGTCCTGAGTAGACCCAGGCATTGAGAGAACCCTGGAACATTCATATGACACCCACGGCTACCCTGCACAGCAGGGCCTGGAGTTGCAGCACCTACTTCCTATTCTAGGACTTAACTTACACAGCAAAACCTAGGCTCCCCCTCCCCCCATCAGCCCCAACCACAGCCACATTTTACCTACTTCCTTTTCCTTACAATTCAAGTCAGGATGCCTAGAGCAGAAGATGTGCGCCCACATGTAACCCACTTACCCTGCTTCCCTGGAGCTGTCTGCACCTGTCCTTCCCTTCTCCCACCTTCTCACACACTGCCAGCTACAACCCCTTGAAGAGTTCTCCACACTCTCCTAACCAGGACCCTTGGCCTGCCCCAGCTGGAGCAGTGAGGTATTGGACTCATTTCCCACACCCCAGGCCCTGAGCCCCCAGACCCATGCCCCTGTTTTGCATTTCTTGGCAGGATTTCCCTAGAGATTATGACGTTGCAGCCCCGCTGTGAGGACGTAGAGACGGCCGAGGGGGTAGCTTTAACTGTGACGGGTGTCGCCCAGGTATAGTAACTCAGCAGCCCCGCGCATGTCCATTGAGGTGCCTCGTCCCCATGCTGGGCTTGGGGAGGGAGCAGGAGAGGTCGGCATCCGGGGGTAGTTTCTGCCCAGCGCCTCTGTCATCCTCCCCAACAAGAGGGTCATCACCACTGAAACATGCTTGCCTGGCCCCCCTTGGCCCCTCAGCAGAACTAACAGATGCCCCTTTTCTCCTCAGTGGCTCTCGAGGGACAGAACCAGTGCTGAAGGCTGCTGTCTCACTAACCCATCCCCATTCTTTGCAGGTGTTGGACATGCCACCCCCCAGAGCACAGGCCTACCCTGTTCCCTGTGCACGAGGTGGGAGGAGTGTCCGGAGGGAGAGCCCCACGGAGCAGAGGAGCTCTGACTCAGAGGCTATGTTATGTCCCCAACTGGGAGCCTGGGAGGGGCACCCTTTGCCCTAATTCACCTCTCAACTTTACAGGCAGGAAGGTGCAACTGTGTCACAGTCCTCTGTTGGGGGGATTAGCTGAATACCTGGAGAAGCAAAGGCACCATGGGGTACACCCCTGGGAGCTGTCTCATGTCCCTTCTTTTGTAGTTATCTGCGTCCCTGTTGCTCATTTTCCTTTTTATACTCTCTGCCCCTCAGCCTGACGGTCTCCCACCTTTGGGGAACGCGAAAGGGAGGAGTTGGCTAGTGAGGGAGTAGTGAACTGGAGGGTGGAGAGACAAAGCCCCAAGTTCTTGAGATTGAGGAGGGGTCAAGGTCTGGGGATGCCAGTGAAGACAAGACTTGTGCTTATGCTAACTCACCCTGGTAGCACACAGCTGTGATGATCCCAACAGTCTGGAAAACTGAGGCAGGAAGATTGCAGTTGAGCCTACCCAAGGTAACTTCTTGATGTAGCAAGACCCTGTATCAAAACAAAAGTAACAAAAGAGCCAGAGCTATAGTTCAGGGCAGAGGCCCAGGGTTCAATTTCTAGTCCTGCTCCCCCAAAAGAAAAACATCCCTTGTGCCTCTGTCTTACCATCAGAGGCCATAGATGCTCCAGCCACTCCTCACAGCCCCTAGGACTCAACTCTGACAAAGGAGGGGAGGGCACAGCCACCAGCCTCAGTGCCACTAGGTCTGGGGCATCTATCTGCCTGCCTCCAGCCCAGCTCAAGAGCCTCTGTGACCCTGGCAGGTGAAGATCATGACAGAGAAGGAGCTTCTAGCTGTGGCTTGTGAGCAGTTCTTGGGCAAAAACGTGCAAGACATCAAGAACGTCGTCCTGCAGACCCTGGAAGGGCATCTGCGTTCCATTCTTGGTGAGGCTCTTTACTTTCACATGGTCCCCAAGCTAAGACCAGGGACAAGTCCATGGTGGGGCACAGGGGCCTGTCCACTGAGATTTTGTGGTTTAGTTTGGTTTGTTGATTTGTTGGGTTTTTTTTGTTTTGTTTTGTTTTGTTTTTGAGACAAGGTATTGCTATGTAGTTCAGGCTAGCCTGGACTCATGTAGTCTGGGCTGGCCTTGAGCTCATGGTGATCCTCCAGCCTCAGTCTCCTGAGTGCTGGGATTATAGGGATGTGCCACCAGATCTGACTCTCCACTGAGGACCTGAAATGAAACATTTCCCCCTCACGTATTACATTTCCAAGCCAGGGGTGTATTGGGTTATAGCCCAGTAGTAGAACACATGTTTAGCATGTGAGAGGCCCTGGGTTCAGTCCCCAGCAACAAAAAGGAAAACAGAAAAAACTATAGGTGACTTCAATGAAGGTGGGGGGGGCACAAGCTACTGAGAAACCTAGTGTTGCTTGGAACACCGCTCTTCATCCAGCCTGGGCTCTGTAGAACTCAGCTCAATGTTAAGCACTTTGGAGAAGCCCTAGGAAGCCCCACCTCAGGCCACAAGGCCCTGCATGTATCCAAACTTGTACCTGCATGCTTCCTCCCTTTCCCAGCTGGCTGGGCTCCTGGGGAGCCAGCCCATGATCCCTCTGCTCCCAGGGACCCTGACTGTGGAGCAGATTTATCAGGACCGGGACCAGTTTGCCAAGCTGGTGCGGGAAGTGGCAGCCCCTGATGTTGGCCGCATGGGCATTGAGATCCTCAGCTTTACCATCAAGGTGAGGAAGGCTGCACTCCCAGCCCCCTCCTGGTGGGAGGGACACCTTCATACCTAAGGCCTTCCCTGCAATGACTCCCACCACCCCTCAGGATGTATATGACAAAGTCGACTATCTGAGCTCCCTAGGCAAGACCCAGACTGCTGTAGTACAGAGAGATGCCGACATTGGTGTAGCCGAAGCTGAGCGAGATGCAGGCATTCGGGTATGTAAGATTTCCTTTGTACCCTTGGGACAGAATTCAGGGATGATGGGACCATGGTCTGTCAGAGGACACTCAACACTGTCCCATCCTTCTCCCAGGAAGCCGAGTGCAAGAAAGAGATGTTGGATGTGAAGTTTATGGCAGACACCAAAATTGCTGACTCCAAGCGGGCCTTTGAGCTGCAGAAGTCAGCCTTCAGTGAGGAGGTTAATGTCAAGGTGAGGAGTTGGGGCATTCAGGCTTGGGGCTCAGAGTTCAGGGCTTGGTGGCCAGCCTGCATTGTGCTGTCTCTCCTGTCTCCTGCCACAGACAGCTGAGGCCCAGCTGGCCTATGAGCTGCAGGGAGCCCGTGAGCAGCAGAAGATCCGACAGGAAGAGATTGAGATTGAGGTTGTGCAGCGCAAGAAGCAGATTGCAGTGGAGGCCCAGGAGATCCTGCGCACAGACAAGGAGCTCATCTCCACAGTGCGCCGCCCTGCGGAGGCAGAGGCCCACCGCATCCAGCAGATCGCAGAGGGTGAAAAGTAAGAGATTCTGGGTGCTGGGGCTCGGGTTAGGCTCCTTTGCCTGCAGTATGCTCTCTTCACTTTCCTGACCACTGCTCAGAATCCACTTTTCCCCATGGCTGCTCCTTATTGCAAAGGGGAGAAATACTTTGCACAGGACTGTTGTCAGGCAGGCTGAGATAGGGGGCTTCAATTCCTGTACTGGGCTTGGCACAGAAGGCCTCCCTGTTAGTCCCCTCTCCCACTTACTACAGGGAGCCCAAGGCTGCAGTCCAGCGCACCCACTTCAGAGCAGGGGGCTAGAAGAGTGGCTGGCCCCTGGCAAGATTTAAGGGGATATAGCCAGGCATGGTGGCTCACGCCTGTAATCCCAGCACTCGGGAGGCTGAGGCAGGAGGATTGGGGCGAGTTCGAGACCAGCTTGGGCTACAAAAGTGAGCTGAAGGCCAGCCTCAACTGCATAGCGAGACCCTGTCTCAAAAAGACAAAAAAAAAAAGATTTAAGGGGACACTGGTACCTCCCACTAATCTCCCAGTTGGGCTCCCCCAGGGTGAAGCAAGTCCTCTTGGCACAGGCAGAGGCTGAAAAGATACGTAAAATTGGAGAAGCAGAGGCAGCAGTCATCGAAGCGATGGGCAAGGCAGAGGCTGAGCGGATGAAGCTGAAGGCTGAGGCCTACCAAAAATACGGGGATGCAGCCAAGATGGCCTTGGTTCTGGAGGCCCTGCCCCAGGTGAGGTTCCCCCTACTAGCCTAGCACACAGAATTCAAATCTCCTTGTTTAATTGGTGGGCCACATGGCAGAAATTCTCTGGGCCACAGGCTAGAAGGATGTAAAAAGGAGACTAGGGCTGGGGAGACAGCTCATAAGCGCCTGATTGGCATGTGTACGGTCCTGAGTTCAATCCCTATTCTTTTTTTTGGTCTTTTTCAGACAGGGTCTCACTATGCAGTTCAGGCTGGCCTTGAGCTCACTTTTTTTTTTTTTTTTTTTTTTTTTTTTTTTTTTTTTTTTTTTTTGTTTTTTTTTTTTTTTTTGTGTTGT
>PVJA010050272.1:0-13365 GCA_004027025.1 Myocastor coypus | reverse complement strand
TTTTTTTTTTTAACAATTTTTTATTTTATTTTATTTTATTTTTCTTGTTTCAGAACTTTTGTTTGTTTATTCACTCATTTTTATGGCCGGCTCAGCCCGCCCTGAGGGCAGGGCTGGCGCAGCATGTGGTGCCGGGGATCGAACCGCGGTCCCTGAAGCCACCCAAGCTTTCCCAAGCAGGCGCTTTAGACCACTGAGCCATCCCGCCGGGCCCCTCTATCTGTTTTTGATACAGGGTCTCACTATGCTGCCTGGACTTACAGTGATCCTTCTGTTCTCAGTTTCCCTCTTTTTCTGCCGCCTGTAAGCCAGCCCAGTCATTCCTCCTGAGTCTCCAGCACTCCAGGGCTGCTTTGCCCCAAAACCCCTCCTTGGCAGAGCCCCTGGGACTGGTATTTGGAGAATGTGGGAAATGTAGTTATCACCCAGGCAATAGGTGCAGCCAGGAGAGAAAAGGAGGGCAGAAGCCAAGGCTGAAGGGGACCGTGCTAGGGCTCCCCTTGAGGTGTGGTGCCCCTGCTCCCATCTTTTCCTTCGTCAGCCCAGCCTCCCAGGCCAGGCAGCATCTTGGGGTGGGGCCCCTTTTATCTTGGCCACACTGGTAGCTCAGAGCAGCATGCTGCCTGATTCTGTCAGTGCTCTTTTGCTCATAATCCCTGTCATGGAGCCAGACTATCTACCAAAGAAGGCAGGAAGTTCAGGGAGGCAGAAACAAAGGAAACATTGCTTGTAGATGGCAGGAGGGCCCCTCACTCAGGTAGAGGGCTGGAAGGTAGGGGGCCTCGGGGGCAGACACATGGTCCTGGCTTACCTTCCTCCAGTGGCAGGAGGGTAATTGCAGTGCTGAGCCGCCCGCTGCCCAGGCTCACCAGGTGGGGTTTGTCCGTTTGCACTTTCAACCCCTTGCCCGTCTCAATCAGGTCCAGGGGTCCTTTCTGCAGATAGCAGTGGTAGAGAATGAGCATCATTATGGACTTCTGGCCAGCTCCTTAATTCCCGGGTCACAGTCACACCAGCACCCTCTCCAGTCCTTGTCCCTCTGCAAAGGACTCTGAGGTGCTGAAGGGTTTAGCACAAAATCGTGGCTAGAGCATTATCGCACAAAATTGTAATTAGATCTAAATCTAGGCCACTAACTCGTCCCACTGGATTTATCTCAAGTCTTGGCTCAACTGCCCCTTTTTGTCTAAAACAGTAACAAGGCGAGAGGGTGGGGGAGGCAGGGGTGCTGGGGAGAAGGGGGCACAGTAGGAGACCCAGGCCAGCACTGGGAGCCTTGGCTGGGGTTACCTGCAGGGCTGCTGCTTGCCCCTACTACATAAGCTACTAGGAACAGCTGCAGCAGAGGCATGGATCAAGGTGATACACAGAGACCTCTGTAAACTGCTTTCTGATTTGCAAAGGGGAGTTTCTAGGTGAGCCAATTAACCTAATTCAGAGAAAGACTGAGCTGTTACTAGGTTTAGGATCTGGAGAGTCAGAGAGAAACACAACTGCTGCTCTCACCCTTGAGCTGGGATCTGAGGGGTGTAGAAGGCCTGGACCCCTCCTTAGGACTGCTCCCTCACCACATGGCCCTGGCCCCACTCACCTGCACCACAGCCTGTGTCTTGCATCCAGGGCCTACCAGGGTCCTACTGAGAGCATCCATGGTCCTGGGGCTCCAGGTTTCCTGGGGACACAGCATAACGCAGGTGATGGGGAAGGCAAGGGAAAAAGGAAAGGAGAACTGGCTCTGTGGTACGGTTCTCAGGGCATGTACAGCACCAGCCGGCATTATTCCCATCATCCTCATGCTCAAGGAAACGTGCAGGCAGCTAAGAAGATGGGTGAGAGATAATGCCTGGTCTCCAGCCTCTGGCCACAAAACAGGCACCACAGCAACCAGTCTTGGCCCTGGCCATGGCCAGCTCAAAGCCTGGACTAGGCTTCTTGGCTTTCTTGCCCTATGTGACCCATAACCCAGGTCTTAGCAGCTGAAAGTTCTCAGCTATCTGGAGCCCTAAGCATGATGAAGAAAATGTACCTTAGTAGGAGAAGCAAAATCTAGTATCCAAAACTCAAAGATTCTGCAAGCCAGAGGGCCCCCAAGCGGGTGGCAGGGCTAAAGCAGTCACTCCCTCCTTCAACCTTTCCTTTTCTCTCTGTTGCTTTTCCCAGAGTCTTAGTAGGATGTTCTTAAAGGACATATTGGAAAACCCAACATTCCTACTATCTCTGTGTATCTCCACTCCTGTATCTTTTCTTCAAGAAATCAACCTCATCCCAACCCAACCAGCTCAGAATCTCAGTGGCAACTACTGGGAGTGCAGGACTCTAGGGTTCTTGCCTGGCATGGTGAGTTTAGGAAGCGAAGGCCCTTAAAACCAGGGACAAGATAGATTACAGTGCTAGAACCTGAATCAGTCCATCAGCCACCTACCTGCCTCTCTTTCCCTGGCTTATGCTTTTGGTACTTGAAACTATGAAGAGGATCCTGTACGTACTAATGTGTCTCCTTATGCCCAACCCCTGGGCACCTTGTAAAGGTGGGCAACTTCCCACTGGCTACTGAAATGTTATTGGGGAAAGCTGGGGCCTGGCGAGTTTCCTGCTTTCACTGTTTCAGCCATCTCCCAGATGAATTATAGAGGAAACAAGGGCAAGAGCCAGCATTCCACAGAGTGTCTGACCCTGGCAGTGGGTCCCAAGGGCCTTCAGCCACGGAGTTACTAAATTTACCCTCCCAGCTTCCACCCTTCCGGGCCTGGACCACATAATCTCGGTCACCATTTCCACCCAAGGTGGTGGAAGAGAGGCCAGAATAGTGCTGGGGCCTACCTCAAGACTGTTTGGGAGGAGGGGAAGCAAAGGCCATTAACCCTCACCCTGCCCTAAGTTGGCCTGCCCTCTGCCCAGGAGTCCTGGCCACAGGAAACAGTTTCCAGAGACAGAATGTTACACTGTTTCCTTAGACTCAGGGAAATCCCTCCACATTTCCTGAGGGAAGAGTGGGTTAGGAATAGGAAGTTCATGTAAAAAAAGTGGAGAAGAAAAACAAAATAATAAACAATGGTAAAAGGAAGGTATTGTCCTTAATAGAAGAAGTTTTACAGTGGGATTAAAAAGTTTTTTTTTTTCAGCCGGGCGTGGTGGCGCACGCCTGTAATCCCAGCACTCGGGAGGCTGAGGCAGGAGGATCGGTGTGAGTTCGAGACCAGCCTGGGCTACAAAAGTGAGCTCAAGGCCAGCCTGAACTGCATACTGAGACCCTGTCTCAAAAAGACAAAAAATAAAAAAATTAAAAAAAAAAAAGTTTTTTTTTTTTTTAAGAATTTTTTATTTTATTTATTTATTTTTTTCTTGTTTCAGAACCTTTATTTGTTTATTCACTCATTTTTATGGCCGACTCAGCCCGCCCCGAGGGCAGGGCTGGCACAGCATGTGGTGCTGGGGATCGAACCATGGTCGCTGAAGCTGCCCAAGCTTTCCCAAGCAGGCGCTTTAGACCACTGAGCCATCCCGCGGGGCCCAAGAATGTCTTTTAAAAAGAACATTGTCTAGATCAGTATTTGCCTTGGCTGGGACAGAAGTCAAAGAAATTGTAAATTGCCATAATATTTTTTTGGAGGGATGTATTTGAAATATTCTAAAATTTAACTGTGATGATGGCTGTTCAGCTCTAAACATACTAATATTACACACCTAAATTGGGTGGATTTTATGGTATATAAATTAAGGGCCAATGTGATAGCTCAGCAGTGTAAGTGCCTGCCTGGTAAGTACAAGGTCCTGACCTCAATCTCTAATACCACAATAAAGAAACAAACAAATAGATGATATATAAATTAAATCTCAATAAAGTTGTCAGGCATTTTTAAGGACTGTGTGAAAACTGAGGTAGTATACTAAATGACACTCCATGTAATGCAAAACATCTAAATGCCAGTTATTATGAGCTGTATAACCTTGAGTAAGGCACTGTGTCTCTCTGGGCCTGTTTCTCTCTGTCACACTGGAGTGTTTGTCACCAGCACTCTTTGAGGTATTTGGGTGAGCTCACTTATTTACACCAAAGAACCTCAAGTGGGGATAAAGGCCTTAAAAAAATAACTTTGAAGGAGGAATGAGTGGTTACAGGAGAGAAGTGAAGGCAATAAGGACGCGAAAGGAGAGGGAGAGATAGGGAGAGAGTTGTAGGGAGAAGATAAGAAAAGATGTAGTGTTTGGGAGGTGCGAGGCTGTGACCTCGGCTCAGAAACTTAATCCAGGAGAAGTGGAAAAAGACACCAGACCAACCTGCCAGACGCTCAGGTTCTGCTGTGACCGTGGGGACTCGTTGTGGACCAGGGAGCGACCACCTGGGGGCGCCCTCTCTTCGGGGGCCCCAGCCCTCCCTCTTCCATCCCAGCCAGGGGCTGCCCCTAGCCCGGCCCGGCCTCCGCGGCCTTTCTGGGAAATCGTCCCTTCAGAGCAAGTGCGGCTCCCACTAGCCCTTCCGGACTCGGGTACGCGGGAGCAAGGCTGCAGCGACCTCCGGCGCGGGCGTCCGGGTCCGGCGGGCTGCTGCGTGGGTACCCGCGTGCAAAGATGCTGGAGTCGCGCAGGTGACCCCGCGGCCACCTCGCCCGGCGGGTACGCGCTGGCAGCTGCCCCCTCCATCGAGCTGGGCTCGTCTCACCTTGAGGGTCTTGGCGCCCGAGTGAGGGTGAAGGGAAGCCCCCAAGGCAGGGCACCGGCTCTGGCACCAGCAGTCACCGAAGGAGGTCCCAAGGGGCCCCAAGATGAAAGAGGAAGCCAAGGGCCCGGCCCCCGCGGCCCCGCTGCTCGGACCTCCGCACACCCTTTTGGGTCTCCCCGGTCCTCACCTGGGTCCCGGGGGCCCAGCCGAGGCCTCGCCCCGGGCGTCGCATGTTGTGGCTGGACCTGCGGGGCTGAGCCGGGATCCTCTCGGCCGGCTGTGGCCTTCGCCTTCCCGGCGCACATCCGCCCTCGAGGAAGGGCCCAGTTAGAGGAAGGAGCCGGCCGGACGGGAAGGAAACTGAGGCCGGGCGCCCCGCGGGCAGGATGCCCGGGCGGAGTGGGGCGGAGCGAGGTGCCCGAGACCGGGGCGGGGAGAACTTCAGAAGGAGAAAAAGGAGGCAGCAAAGAGGGTCTGCGGGGACCAGGAGACCGGGGCAGGGGCCTCCAGTGGAAGGGACGACGACGGGAACGGGCAAGAAGCCCGAGAGACGGGGTCCGGCTCCCCCGCGCCTCAGCGTGACAGCGGAGGCGGCAGCCCGAGACCGAGGCCAGAGCGCCCGAGAGCCGCGCCAGCGGCCGCGGGGCGACTTTTACGCCGGCGCCAGAGAGGTGCAGCTCCTGGAAGTCGGGCTGCGCGGGCTTTCCGCGCCGGAGGGGCCCCGGCTGCCCCTCGGCCCGCCCCGGGCCACGGCAGGGGGACAAGGCCGCAGTGTTGGGCCGCCCCGCCCGCCCGCCCGCCCGGGACAAGCGGCCTTTCTTTGGCCCGGCGGGGAGAAGGGGACTCTTGTTTGCACAGCCGGGAAAGGGGTGGCCGCCCCCGCGACGCCGCTGCAGCCCGGCAGCTGCGGGGAGGGGCGCGCGCGAGAGAGCTAGTGGGGCGCGGGGCGCGGGCGAGGTGCTGAGCGCGTGCTGGACCTGAGTGTGCGTGCGACGCGTGGACGCCCGGCGCGGCGGAGCCTGCGCTTGTGGGACGACGGCTGGAGGGAACCGCCGTCAGATGAGTCAGCCCCCGGAGCCTCGGGGACCGCTGAGCTAACGGGCCCAGAATGCAGCCCCGCCCCGGTGTCCTGGTCCTCTGCCGGGCCCGGCCGTGCGGTCACGGTCTAAGTCCCCGCTCGCGCCGCCTCCGCGGAAGCGTCCTCGCTCCTCGGCATTCCCGAGCCGGGAGGCCCCACCCGCCGCACTTCCCCATCCCCGGGGAGTCCGATGACTTGGCGCAGCTTGGTCGCGGGGATCTCCGCTAGGCGCTCGGGTCCAAACCGCGAAGGCGCGGCGGAGACTGGGACTCACTCCTGCAAGGTGTCCCAGGGGGCTCTGAGCCCTGAAGGCGCGGACGTGCCTTTGAGGAGTATCTGGGAGGCCTCCACGAATTTTCCATATTCTGGACACCACCAAGAACTCTCCTGGACTCCAGTCCCATCAAATAGGACTCCACAACCTTTCCTTGGCCATCAAGGCTGCTGGCATGGGAACAAGAACTAAGGCACCCTAAGGGACCCCTTCCTGCTGCTGCTGCTGCTGAAAGGAGAAAGTGGGGGACCCTAGCGTTGCACACACTTGCCCCCGAGACTCAGCGGGTGGCAGCCTAGGCATGGGGTGCCAGCGGGCGATCACAAAAGGCGTCCCGAAAGTCTGAGCGTCCCTCGAGAAGAGCACGGCCCTTTGACAGTGGCGCTGGCAGCAGTTCGGCAGGGCAAAAGCAAACAACATTCGGGAAAGCAGGGCCAACTGCCACAAAATCTCCCTTGGTCTGTAGGCACTCACCTGGGATGTCCGTCTTCTCCCACAGGCTTCTTTAGAACCTTCTAGCCTAGAGTTGACTTTGCCAGGCCCCGGAGACTTCCCCTGTGCAGCGCCAGGCTCACAGAGAATGGCGTCCTCAGACGTAGGAGAGCAGGCGCGCTTACCTTTGGGGGAGAGGGGCACACGGTTCCGGTGCCCGGCTTGGCCACGGCAGCCTCAGGCTCCGAGGGACACTGTTGCTTTTCCCTCCCCCGGAGCCTGCTGAGTAGGAGAGCGAACCGTCCCGCCTCCCTCCCACTAGTCCCCGCCCCTACCCTGTCCCATTCCGTCTGCCTGGCCAGCCAGAGAAGACGCCCTTGTGGAGCTGGAGCCCAAGGTCCCCCACCCAGCCTTTCCCACAGCAGCACCTCCCCACCCCCTCGCCGGCACAGCACCCGCTTTGTTCATCTGTACAGCTGGGCTGTCCAGCACACACACCCTTCTCCTCTTGCCCCCCCTTTCGGATTCTCCTAGACCACCTTCACCCCTAGGCTTTGATATATTCCCATTCATTCTGTCTCTTTGTCGCTGCCTCTCTCCTCTCACCTACTCTCCCCCACCCTTCTTCCCTTGGGTACTGAAACTTAGCGAACCTCCTCATTGCTGCCCCTGTAACACGCTCTCATTTCCACAGAACTTCAGTCTTTCCTGTCACCCCCCCACTTTTTTTTTTCTTTTTTTTTTTTTTGTGGGACCGGGGTTCAAACTCAAGACCTTGCACTTGCCAGGCAGGCACTTGTGCCACGGAGCTATCTCTCCAGCCCCTTCCTGTCACCCCTTTTCAAGAACCACAGTGAAGAGCTGTAAGTGGGGTTGATGGCCCACCTGGCTCTATACTTTCCTGCTGGAGAGGGCATAAGACGTTCAATACCGTGCAAACTAAGCACAGGTGTTAGTGGAGTTTTTATTTTGCCTCTATTAGCCAAACCCCAGTGACCTTGCTACATTAGGAGTGGAAAGGTGTGTTAGAGACACACTAGCCTAGAGCATGTTAATAAGAGGGGCACTGAACACCTAAGGGCAGCCTAGAAACCTGGTCTTGTTGAAGTCATTGTCTACCTCAGCCCCCACCCGGAAATCCAACACTGACAGTGGATCCTTACCTTACAAAGCCAGCTCTTGCCCCAGGAGACTGGCTGGGAGGCCCCAGGGACCTGAACTCAGCTAGATGGGACCTCCTCACCTACACTGGAGGGACCCCTCAGACACTCCTCACGGAAGGAAGGAGCAGAAAGATAAAGTATGGCCTAAATTCCAGCCAGGGTGGATAGGAAAATGTCATTTGTCCTCTTTGGGATGGACAAATCCCGTTCTGATTCAGTGGCTTTAGTTTGTGCCCTCTTCTAACCCAGGAGGCTGAACTTCAGGAATCTCTCTGGTCACTCATTGACAGGGCTAGCATTCCTCCCCCGGGAAGGGGTGGTGGCCTGAAGCTTGAGCTGACCACAGCCAGACAGTCAACAAGGGAAGGTGGGGGCTGGGGTATAGCTCAGTAGTAGTGTTTGCTTAGCAAGCAGGAGGCACTGGGTTCAGTACAGAAAGCAGAAGGTGTTGCTACCTGGTCTAGCTGATCCAGGCAAACAAGCTCTTGCATACATGAGTCCCAAAAACTCTAGGGTGTGTGTGTGTGTGTGTGTGTGTCTGGGACAAGCCGCTTAATCTTCCTACCTACATACTGTTCAAAGCTTATGCAAGTTTAAAAAAAATTTATTTAGTACAGGGTCTCACTACACAGCTGGGACTCAGCCTCCTCTGCTCAGGAATTACTGGCGTGTCACCACTCCCCAACTAGGTGGCCAGCTCAGAGGGGGCACAGCATGGGGTGCTGGGGGTCAAACTCTGTCCCTGTGCTTGCCTAAGCTGGTGCTTAGTCCACTGAGCTATCTCCCTGGCTCATGTAAGTATTTTAACTGAGGCCAGTCTTCATGAGGCAGATCCTAACAGTAATTTTTAGTTCATCCCAGTGTTACAGAAGGCAGAACCAAAACTGTTGTATCCTGTATGCCAAAACCCAGCATTTGAGACGCTCAGAATGGAGTTCCTCAGAGACTTTCCACTGTGTCCACAATTCTCAGCTCCTCTTTACTGATGGCTTAAAAAGAAAAGAAAGAAAGAAAAAAAAAAAAAAAAAAAAGGCTACAGAGGCAGCTGATACTGAGGCAGAGGATGGAACAGCACCTGTCAGTTGTCACTGCTCCCCAACAGGGACCAGGTGACCCCATGAGGAAGGCCTGTGTAGTGAGTGTGTCCTCTCTCCTGCTGTGTCGGGTCTCCGTGTTCCCACAGTTATAGAGCACTCAGGGGACTAACGACCTACCCTTCCACCCCTCCACCCTCATCCCACTCCACATCTGGAGCCCATCAAAAAAACTCAGGGCTCCCTCACAGTTACGCAAGAGGTCGAGCAGCTGGGAGCTCAGGAAGGGGGGAGGGAGAAGAAAGCAGAAAACAGCTTTCCAGGCATGCTTCAGACTTTCCGAAATGAAAGCAGGGGGAGAGGGCAAAGGCAGGGTGTGGAAGGAAGGGTGGATTTTTTCAAGGCCCTCTGCACTTGGCTACAAATGTCAGGAGAGGATTTCCACACTCATCTTTTCGCTTGGCATATTTTTTTGTACTGGGAATCAAACGCAGGACCTTACACTTGTCAGGCAGGCGCTTACGCCACTGAGCTATCTCCCTGGCCAAATCTGTACTCTTTAGAACCAGAAAGGGATAGCTGTTACCCCACCAGCAGTCCCTGTAGATACCCTCTTCCAAAAGTTGCCCCTTAGGGGCCAGGGAGATAGCTCCGTGGCACAAGCGCCTGCCTGGCAAGTGCAAGGTCGTGAGTTTGAACCCTGGTCCCACAAAAAAAAAAAAAAAAAAAAAAAGTTGCCTCTTTCTGACCTCTGCATCCTAAACTCAGGCATCAGGGGGCCCGGCAAGATGGCTCAGTGGTCTAAAGCGCCTGCTTAGGAAAGCTTGGGTGGCTGCAGGGACCGCGGTTCGATCCCCAGCACCACACGCTGCGCCAGCCCTGCCCTCAGGGCAGGCTGAGCCAGCCTTGAAAATAAATAAACAAGTTCTTAAACAAGAAAAAAAATAAAAAATAAAAAATTCTTAAAAAAAAATAAGTGCCAGGCGTGGTGCTCACGCCTGTAATACCAGCACTCCGGAGGCTGAGGCAGGAGGATTGGTACAAGTTCGAGACCAGCCTGGGCTACAAAAGTGAGCTCAAGGCCAGCCTCAACTGCATAGCGAGACCCTGTCTCCAAAAGACAATAAATAAATAAATAAACTCAGACATCATTAATGTAGGTGTGGCAGCAGCAACAATGCCAAGTAACTTCTTATTGCATCCTACTCAGGAAAAAATTCAAACTGCCTCAGCAGCTGCAAAGCAGCAGCTCTTTTCTTAGCTTGTCTTAGAAAAGCTACACATGAGGCTGGGGAGATAGCTCCATGGCACAAGTGCCTGACTGCCAAGTGCAAGGTTGTGAGTTGGAACCCCAGTCTCGCAAAAGAAAAAAGAAAAGAAAAAAAAAAAAGCTGCACAATCCACATTTCCACTAAACCTAACACATTCAAGTGGGAAATTTGAGTTAAGAAAAACTGGCTGCCTACCTCTTTGGCTCACAACTTTCCTATAAGCTGGAGAGCAGGCATCCAGGGCCAGGGGTAGTGCTCAATGGTCGTGTGCCATTTGGCATGTGAATCCACTACACACCATGCTACTTGACCTGTCCTACAGTAGGAAACTTTTCTTTTGGTAGATTTTCAAGTTTCTAAAAACCACCTAGCAACTTGACTTCTTGTGAAAGGGAAAACAGCCTGCTGGGAAAAGCAGTCTAACTGTCAAAAAGGCATCCTTCATATCAATTCACTATCTCTCCAGGGTGAGTTATGACACACTGGTAGATGCTTCTGTCCTTGGGTAACAGTGATGCACAGCAACCAAGCTACTTGGGAATCTCTTGTAGTTCGAAGCTCTAGAGAGCTGCACATGTATTTTACCAAAGAGGCCAAAAACAGGGACTGGAAAGTTGTACTTAAGGGGCAGGGAAATAGCTTGGTAGAATAAGTGCAATGGCCTGAGTTCAATCCCCAGTCACACACACACACACACACACACACACACACACACACACACAAAAAAAGGTACTATAAAGGTAATTCTGAGTTTTTTTTTTTTTTTTTTTTTTTTTTTGTGGGACCAGGGTTCGAACTCACGACCTTGCACTTGCCCAGCAGGCACTTGTGCCTCGGAGCTATCTCCCCAGCCCCAAAATTCTGAGTTTTTGCTTCAAGCTTCCCCAAGAACATTTTCTATTCCACGCTCCAGACTCATGTTACTAGTTGTAGTTAACACTTGTCCAGCTTAGAAAAAAACTTCATAGAAAAGTGGACATTCCTTCTAGTTAGACTTAGTATGTTTGGTTAAAAACTTCTACCACCTTGAACATATTCCCTGCTGAACATGAACCTTGGGCTGTGCTAGCAATTGGCTGTAGCATGTCATCCCACTTATCACCAGGGCTGATCCAGCTCATCTTGCTGGCTACACGGCTGGCCCTTTCCTCCCTGCAATGCTCCATGTATGTCCCACTTGAAGCTGCACACACAGTCCAAGAGGACAAGCACCAGGTATAGGGGCTCTTCCTCAGGCAAGGACATGCTAGTAGCTGTGATCCCCTGCTATAAACTCCAAACAAGCTTTCATGAATTTCTGTATCCACCTTGGAAACCACTCAGATCCTAATTAAGATTTAAAACACACAGGCCAATTTGAGGTTTGTAGCATCCATCCTTTAAAAAAAAGACTTACCTAGAGGTTGCTAATCTCATTACCTAGTGTGGGACTCATTGAGGAGAAACCATAATCTCCCATTTTTACTTTACTTATTTACTTTTGGTACTAGGGATCAAACTCAAGACCATGTATTTGCCATGCAGGCACTTGTGCCAAATCCCTGGCCCCCATTTTTAAAGTTTTTAAAAATCTTTTATTAGGTACAAGGTCTCCCTACACAGTTCAGACTTAAGTGATCCTCCTATCTCAGCCTCCTCAGCACTGGAATTACAGGCGCGTGCCACCATACCCAGTTTTGGTGTCTGGCACAGCATGCCCTGGATCTTGGGGCCTGCCTGGCATGTGATACCAGTGATCAAACCTGGGTCCTTGCACTTGCCAGGCAGGTGCTTAGACTGCTGAGCTCTCCAGCCCAACAGCCTCCTATTTTAAACAGAATGCTTGGGCATACATATTTTGCTAGTCTCCCTCACAAGTGTCCAACAAAAAATATACTTAATACCAGAAAGGAAGTACCAGGCAGTCAAGGGCTGTGACAGGACTTTGGTGTTCTCCCTTGGATTAAGGTTAGAGCTTCAATGAGGCAAGCCACAGTTAGCATCATTAGATCAGCCACTACTTCATTGAGAAACAAAACAAAACAAAAAAAATCCTTGGCTTTTAACACTTTTTTTTTTTTTTTTTTGTCTTTTTGAGACAGGGTCTCTCTATGCAGTTGAGGCGTAGCCCAGGCTGGTCTCGAACTCACACCAATCCTCCTGCCTCAGCCTCCCGAGTGCTGGGATTACAGGCGTGCGCCACCATGCCTGGCTTTTTTTAAATTTTATTTATTTCTCTTAAACCTCATTTGTGTTATGGCTGGCTCAGCCCACCTTGGGGTGGGGGTGTGCAGCATGTGGTGCCAGGGATCGAGGAGCAGTTGAAGTGCTTGCCTTAACTTTCCTCTGCAGGTGCTTTAGACCACTGAGCCATCTCACTGGCCCAACACTTTTTTCTTTCTAGACTTTATTCACTAGGAATAATAATCTGACTTCCAAACAACTTGTTGTCGATTAATAGTTTTTCCAAAGTTAAGAAGTATAAGGGGCTGGGGAGTAAGTGCCTGCCTTGCAAACATAGGGTGCTGAGTTCAATCCATAGTACTGAAAAAAAAAAAAAGTATTTTCCTTGTGGTAAGGTGGTATACACCTGTAAGCCCAGCACTCCAGAGGCTGAGGCAGAATAATCACTGCAAGGTTTTTATCATTATTATTATTTTTTTAATTGATTTTTTAAAGAATTTTTTATTTATTTATTTTTTTCTTGTTTCAGAACCTTTGTTTGTTTATTCACTCATTTTTATGGCCGACTCAGCCCGCCCTGAGGGCAGGGCTGGCGCAGCATGTGGTGCTGGGGATCGAACCTTGGTCCCTGCAGTCGCCCAAGCTTTCCCAAGCAGGCGCTTTAGACCACTGAGCCATCCCACTGGCCCTCAAGATCCTGTCTCAACATAACAAAAACACTGGGTGTGGTGGCGAACCCCTGTGGGGAGGCTGAGGCAGGAGGATCATTTACAAAGTGAGCTCAAGGACAGCCTAAACTACATAGTGAGACCCTGTCTCAAAAAGACTAAAAAAAAAAAAAAATTTCTGAGGGAATTTCCAACAATTCTCAAAGCATTCATCATACCTCCCCAGGTTCTTAGCACTGTCTGGCAAATGGGAAGGCCCAAGGTACTGCATAACGTTATTTTTCAAAAGATGATTCTTGCTTTTGACTCTATTTTTGCTTCATATAAAATTAAGACTCCAATAACACCAAAATCTGACACTAAATTCAAAAGCCATGCTGTCACGTGTGTGTATGCTCAAGTACAGAACATATCCAAGGAAGCATAATACCTATAATGGAGGAAAGGCAATGAATACTCTTGGGTCTTGGAAAAATTATTTTCTCTTAAATCAATTTTATTTTTATTTTTTTAAAGAATTTTTTTATTTTAGCCGGGCGTGGTGGCGCACGCCTGTAATCCTAGCACTCGGGAGGCTGAGGCAGGAGGATTGGTGCGAGTTCGAGACCAGCCTGGGCTACAA
>PVJA010050271.1:0-13366 GCA_004027025.1 Myocastor coypus | reverse complement strand
CCTCAGGATTAAGTTTGGGACCATAGACAGTACTTTGTAGAACTGTTGTTAGTGTCAGCCTTCGGGACGAGTCACAGCCATTGCTTGGCCATTGTGCTTTCTGTGAAAGGCTGAGAGAATGTTTTTCTCTGGGTGACTCTCCTTAGAAGCACTATAGTTCATTCATCCCTTTCCTCGGAGGTCCCATAATCTCCTTGACCAGAAAATTTGGGACACCTCTGAGTTATAGGATATTACAGCACAGGTTCTCTTATATCCTGGGTCTTTATTGACCTTGAAGGGCAAAGGCCAAAATATTGGCTATCCTTATAGCCCTTCTTTTTCTCCAATTTTTGGTCTATTAACTTACATTCTTAACCCTCCAGCAGAAAAGCTTTGTGATACTATTACTCTGTAACATAGGTACTTGAGCTTATCATCACTGGCTTTCTGAGTATCAAATATCTTTGACTTAACTTGGAAATGATATTTTTTGAACATCATTGATATTCTAATAACTTTCCATACAATGTGACATAAGCAGTTACACAGTTTTGACACAGATATTTTGAAATTCAAGGAAATGCAAAATTGTAGCCTGTCAAGAATATGGTTTTTGGCCCAGTCTCTTATTTTCAATTAATATTCTTGAGAGAATGACAGTAACTGAGTTTACACTAGGAGCAGTTCATATCAAAAAGACAAGAGTGACATGTACTCCAAACATAGTTTTAGCGTTACATTGTGCTATAATCAATATGCTGAACCTTTTGAAGGTTCTTGAGACCAATATCTGATTCATCCTGTGTACATAAGTGTATGGTTTTCCTATTGATATGTTTTCTGCTTTGTCTGCTTCCAGTCACTTCGTTGTTTAATCCATAACACCTTCAGCTGTGTTATGCCCTTAAGTTCTTGTTTTCTTCTTTAAAGTTCTTATATTAGGGAGACTATACAATATTTACACATACAGGTCTGGTTTATTTCACTAATGTGTATATGTTCAATATACATCCATTTATATATGAAGTCTTCAAACTTATCATTCTTTATGGATGAGTAGTATTTCTTTGTATAAAAATACCACATTTTTTAAACCATTCTTCAAAATGATGGACATATTGGTCGTTTCCAAGTTTTGGCTATTACAAATTGGGCTGCTATAAACATAGGTGCACAGATATCGCTGTGGTATGAAATTTTCAGTTCTTCTGGGAAAATTCCCAGTAGAGGGATAGCTGGATTGAACGGAACTTCCAATTCTAGTTTTGTAAGGATCCTGCACACTGCTTTTCATAATGGTTGCACCAATCTGCATTCCCACCAGCAGTGGAGAAGGGTTCTTTTTTCCCCACAGCCTCTCCAGCATTTATTCCTGGTTGATTTCTTTATGATAGCCATTCTTCCTGGGGTGAGATGGTATCTAAGTGTTGTTTTGATTTGCATTTCACGAATAGCTAGCGATGTGGAGCATTTCTTCATGTATTTGTAGGCTTGCTGTATTTCTTTCTCTGAGAAGTGAGTGTCCATCTCAGATACCCATTTCTGGATTGGGTCTTTCAATTTTGGGACCCTAATGGTTTTTAGTTCTTTGTACAGTCTAGATAGAAGACCTTTGTCTGACTACTTGTTAGTTAAAATCTTTTCGAAATTTGTGGGTCGTCTTTTCACTTTGTTAGTGATTTCCTTTGACATGCAGAAACTTCTTAGCTGGAGAAGGTCCCAATTGTTCATGCTTTCAAGTGTTAAACGTGCAATTTGATTTCAGTGCATGAACTCTTTGCGTACTCTGATGTCTTCAAGATTTCCTCCCAATTTCTCTTCCAGGAGATTTAATGTTTCATTTTTAATATTTAGATCTTTAATCCATTTCGACTTTATTTTCATGCATGGTGATAGACTAGGGTCAAGTTTTCGTTTTCGGCATGTAGAGAGCCAATTTTTCCAGCACCATTTGTTAAAGAGGCTGTCTTTCTTCCAGTGCACATGTTTGGCCCCTTTGTCAAAAATAAGGTGGCTGAGTGTGTTTGCATTTGCTTCTGCATCCTCTAGTCTATTCCGCTGATCTTCAGGTCTATTCTTTTGCCAATACCATGCTGATTTTATTACTGTAGCTTTGTAGTATAACTTTAGGTCAGGAATTGTAATGCCTCCTGCCATAGCCTTATTGCTGAGAATTGTGTTTGCCATTCTGGGTCTTTTTTGGTTCCAAATAAGTTTTTGGAATGACTTTTCCATCTCTATGAGGTATGTCGATGGTATTTCGATAGGAATTTCATTAAATCTGTACAACAGTTTAGGGAGTATGGCCATGTTTACAATGTTGGTTCTTCCCATCTTGGAACAGGGAATAGCTTTCCATTTTCTGAGATTTTCTAAGATCTCTTTTTTCAGAGTACTATTGTTTTCATTCAAAAGGTCTTTTACTTCCTTAGTTAGGTGGATTCCTAAGTATTTCATTTTCTTTGGTGCTATTAATTTTTTAGTTTTATTGTTTTTTCTTGTTTCAGAACATTTTTTTTGTTTACTTATTTATTTTTATGGCCAGCTCAGCCTGCCCTGAGGGCAGGGCTGGCGCAGCATGTGGTGCCGGATATCGAACTGCGGTCCCTGCAGCCGCCTAAGCTTTCCTAAGCAGGCGCCTACACTCAGCCATCCTGCCGGGCCTGAACTTACTCTTCCAATCTATTAATTTCTTTTTTTTTTATTTTTAAAGAGAATACAAAATATAATTAAAACATAAAAATTAAAAGTGATACAGAATTTCACTTAACAAAATAATGTAAATTTCACAGTATGTGTTGTAATGCGGTGTTACCTTCCAGATAGTTTGTCATATTAACTGATATATGTGTGCAAAATTCGAGAAAGAAATATATAAAAAAACTAAAAAGAGAAAAAGGACAAAGAAGTGAAAAACGCAGACAAAAGATATTCGTCATTAACTGTTTCTTTCCATAGGCCAGTAAAAATCAACAGTACTGATGTCTAAACCATCCTGCTTACATACATTGTATATCTGCCTCAGCAACTCACTTTCCTGTCCTTCTCTTTGACTCAGTAATTGTTTCTTCTTGAACAGGTTCATTTTCTTTTCCATATATTTGTTGTATCCTTCAGATTTTATTTTCTGTTTGAGTTTATCACACTGAGGAGACAATACGATGTCATTTAAGAGTACAGACTCTAGTTGCATGTACTTACCAATAGAAGCCTCAAACTTATCCTTTTTATACCTGAATATTATGCTTTGTACAAAAATATCACATCTTTATATATCCTTTCATTCTTTAGTATTTTATTCATCCCACATTTTCCTTCCCTTAGAATTGATTCTTTCCTGACAATTCTTCACTGTTAGTGGGAATGCAGACTGGTGCAAACATTATGGGAATCAGTACACAGACTCTAAAAAACTAGGACTGGAAACCCCATTAAATCTAACTATCCCCAACTCGGAATTTTCCCAGAAGAACTGAAGGCATCATATCATAAAACATTATATCATACCTATGTTTATAGCTGCACAATTTGTGATAGCCAAATCTTGGAAACCACCAAATGCCCGTCACCTGAAGAATGGTTGAAAAAATGCAGTGTTTTTATACAATGGAATATTATTCAGCTATAAAGAATAATAAACTCAAAGCCTTCTTATATAAGTGGATGTATCTTGAATATATACTCATACGTGAAATAAACCAGTCCTACATATGTAAATATCATATAGTTTCCCTAATGTTGTAACTCAAAAGAAAAAATAAAAATAGAAAGGCATAACACAGGTAAATCAAAATCAGGAACTTGAGGATACAACAATGAAGAGGTAGCAAGCAGAAAAGTCAGGAAACATACCAGAGGAAAAAACATGCATTTATATGTACACAGGATGCCACAAGATTCCCTACGAATCTCAACAGGTTTTTGACTATGAAGATAGCAATGTGCAATTCTAAAATACTGTTTACAGTGCCTGGCATTCTGGTGTCTAAGATATGTGCTGCTTCTAATGTCATTAGTTATTTCTGTACTCTCTCTCAAGGAAATGTTTATTTAAAATAAAGGATAATAAAAGGAAACAATAGACAAGGAAAAATACCATAGAATTGACATGCTACAATTTTGTATATTGTTAGATTTCTAAATTTCTATGTAAAAATGTGTAACTTTTTGTCACATTATATAGGGATTTATTAGAATATCAATGATTGTTGAAAATACTGGTTCCATGTTAAGTCTAAGACATCTGATAGTCAGAAAGATAGTGATGTTAAGCTCACATGCCTATGTTATAAAATAATAGTATAACTAAGTTTCTATTCTGGAGGGTGACAACTTACGTTTGCAAATCTCGAAAATTAGACAGAAGCAGGATTGTAAGGATAGCCAATACTTTGGCCCTAGCCTTTGAGTTCAGTGAGGACTCAGACCATAAGAGAACCTGTACTGTAACATGCTTTAACTCAGTGGTGCCCCAAATTTTCTGTTCAAAGAGATTATGGGGCCAAAGAGAAAAGGAATCAATGATGTATAGTGTGCCTAAGCAGAGTCGCCTAGAAGGAAAACATTCTTTCACACTTTCACAAAGAGCAAACTGGTCAGGCAATGGCAGTGACTCATTCAGACGGCTGACACTGGCAACAATTTTGCAAAGCAGTGTAACTTTTGTATCTGACAAGGTCAGTCAAATTCCCTTAGCATTTACCCTGAAATCATGTACAAGGCAAACAAGAAGAAAATGAACTCTAAACATTAAATCCCCTCTATTGCACATATAATCTATATCAGAAGTCACAATCTACAAATTTCATAAGCTATAAGAAGTTACAGGTTATTAATTTTATAATTTTTGACCTTTCAATTTCCTATTACATATGTAAATAATATGCAGTTTGTCATTAAAATATCCTATGCTGGATTATATATCTGTTTTTCTTTTTTTTTTTTTTTTGGGGGGGGGACCGGGATTCAAAGTCATGACCTTGCACTTGCCAGTCAGGCACTTATACCTCGGAGCTGGAGCTATCTCCCCAGCCCCACTATATACCTAATTTTAACAGTGAGTTTTGTGCGTCTACCAGATTTTTTCTTATACCTTGCCATTTCTTCAATTTGAATAAATCTCTTTAAAAACATTTCATGTACAATAAGCCTGGTTATGTGAACTCCTTCAAGTATTTTTATGAAAAAATAACTTTTTCTTTTATTTCCAAAAGACACATTTTCTGTGATTAATGTTCTATTTTGTAGTTATATTTTACAGAAACTTGAATATATCATTTATTGTCTTAGGAATCTAAAACATTTATTAAAACATTGACTATCAGATTTATTGGAGATATATTATATGTCCTTTCTTATTTCATCTTGATTTTTTCAAGATCCTCTCTCTGTCTTTTAATTTTGATAGCTTGTATTTTATGTTTTGCTAGACTTTTTTCTTTTGTTTTTCATCAATTTTTAATTTTATTTTAAAATATAAAAACAAATAGCAGAAACAAAGACAAAAGCAGCATAACAAGTTACAGTACAAATGGTAGTTTAAAAACAAGAATAAAGGTTTAATGGTGGTTCCTATATTACATATTTTCACTTTGACTAACTCTATATCCTACTATCTGTATTCTGCACAACTACATCAAAGACTGCAAAGAGCAATACAAACACCACTTTTGAATGTCTCTCATCTTTTTCTTCTAAATGTGTACCATTTCTAATGTCTTATCAATTAGTATTGTCTCTCTAAATAAATTTTTAAAACTACACTGTAAAAAAGGTCAAGAAAAATATTAAACTTTGTTGAAAGTAAGCATTAATGTTTAATTACTTGACTAATTTTTTCTAGCCTTTTTGGATTGAATCTTATTATATATTTTGACTTTCTTCCACCTATATGTTCACTCTTATCACCAGGTTTGTAATAGAATCCACTATTACTTGATTTTTAAGATTGACTTATTTATTTATTTGGTACAGTGTCTCACTATGTAGCTTAGACTCGTAGGGATGCTCCTGTCTCAGCATCTCCAGCACTGGGATTACTGGTATGAGCCACCATGCCCAGTTTCAGTGGCCAGCATGGCACAGGTCCTGCATGGCATGCAGTACTGGGCATCAAACCTGGGTCCTTGTGCTTTCCAGACAGGAATTTAGACCATTGAGCTATCTCCACAGACATCTGTTATGATGTTTAAATAAGCCTTCTAGTTCACTACCTTTCTCTACTCTGTATTATAAGCTATTGACTCATAACTTTGTTCATATGAAGCTATCCCATAAATGCCTTGAATTTTTCTTCATTTTATTTATTTATTTTATTTTTACTTAATGACTATATATTTTTAAATGCAATTTTACCAGTTAGGTGGTTTATTTTTTCTGCTTAGTCATTCTCCTATACAGGAACTTTATCAGATATTGTAGATTGTTTAGTGTTTTTGAATTTCATGGTTACTAATGATGATGATTAGTATTATTTCCATTAAGGTTTTGTTCTAATTACTTATTGCTTTTCTGAAAACACTGCATTATTTTGTTGTGTGATCATTTTCTTTTAGTGCTTTCAATTCTGCTTCCATTTCAGTTTTAGCTTGAATTTATTGTTGAAGTTACTGCTGCATATGTTGAAAAGAAATGATGATATCCTTTAAAATTATATATTAAAAGAAATTTAGATGATTACAGACATGCTTTTAAAATACATCATATGTTGTGATCCTGGAAACAGCTTCACTGTTTCCTAGCAACTATGAATTAATGATATCTGCCCCACCTTGCATATATTACTAGGATATTTTGCCTCAGCATAGACCTAAATAATTGAAGCAAGAGACCATGAACATAAACTATGACACTATGAACCAAAATTAACTTTTCCTCATTTTAAATTGTTTAACTTAGGCATTTTGTCAAGAAAAGATAATACTAATTAACATAGAAAATTGGTTCCAAAAGTGATGTCATTACTATAATTATATCCCATGATATGGTGCAGAAGTCCTTGAAATTGGTTTGTAAGAGGAGCTTGGAAAATTTTGGTGAAATGACCTAGAGAATAAAATAGAATGTTCTAAATAGAGCTTAATGGGCAATTCTACTGGGAGTTAAGGAGAGAATGTTTATAGGAATGTGAAGAATAGAGGTTAGTCTTATGAAGTTTCAAATAGAAATGAACTTCATTTTGAACTATATTAGGGACTATTTATGGGACATCATAGCAGGGAAATCATCTAGCATACTTGCCCTAATTTGTTACCTTCTGTAAGGTAAGTTAAAAGTTACTTAATAATCAATCTAGAGGATGAAATTTCAAGGCATCAAATCATTCAGCTTGTGGCATATACCTTGTATTCGTTTTCTAGCCTTACAATGAGGATGGGAAACTAAAAGATTAACAGAAATATTTGAGAAACTTATAGCTTTGTCAGAAAATTAGTTTATATAGTTGTGGCTAAGATTGGTTCTGATGCTAAAGGGATTAGAATTATTAAAAGGACGTCAAGTACTTTACAGTGAAATAATAAGGAACATGTTTCCAGAGCATCTTCGGATCAGAAAGACTATACTTTTCAATAACTCAGATACTTTTGTTTGCATGAGAATCCTGAGGGTTCATTGCATGGACAGGGATGTCTTTGAATTTCTTTCCCTAGCAACGCTTTCCTCAGTGTTCAATCATTCAGACACTGAAAGATTGCTCTCCTTCTGGTCCAACTGGGCCATACAGTATTCAAGAGTTGCTGGTGTCATGGATTCTTTACCTAAATAGGGTATTCAAATGAAATCCTGGGAGTCCAGTGTCTGAGTATCAGCCAGGTCTGATCTCCCTCCATGCATTTCTTAATGAGGATCCACGAAGCTGTGAAAGTGAAGCTGAAACTAAATTAGGGCCCCCAGGGTTAGAGATGCTGAAAGTATGGCACACATTCTAATGGAATCCATATAGTGAATAGAAGCAGCTTAAGTGATTTGCCATATGAACTATGCCCAGGAAATACATCAAGGGTAAGTATTCTCCAGCCTCTGGGGACTAATATACCACCACCATGTGGTGTGGCTGCTATACAAGAAGCTGTGTGAATGAATTCATGGTTCCTTTACTGGTTTTCATTTTGTTTTGTTCCAAATTCTCTTCTCTATGCCTCTATTTCCCTGTTTTCAGTAGGAATATTTACCTCACATTATTATACCTTGAAAGATTTTTATAAGATATCAAATTTAACAACTTGCCTTGAGTGTTAGAGAAGACTTTGGACTTGAACTTTCATGCAAGGCTTCAACATTTAAAACACTAGGCCGTGCATAGAGGAGCATGCCTGTAATCCCAGCATGTAGGAGGCTGAGGCAGGAGGATCAGTGCGAGCTCAAGACCAGCCCAGCTAAAAAAATAGTGTGCTAAATGCCAGCCTGAACTATATAGCGAGATCCTGTCTCAAAAAGACTAAATAAATAAATAAATAAATAAATAAATAAATAAATAAAGTGTTGGGTACTCTTACAAGTAGACTATACATATTTTGCATTACCAAATGAAAACTGGCATTACCACTAGCCTTTCTGGTGTGTTATGGGTCCTGAAGCTTGTTCCTTCAAATATCTTTGTGTTGAATGTTTGATCTCCAATCTGTGATGTTATTGAGATGCAATTTTTGGAAGTATGACATAATACAGGGTAACGTAGAAAGTTGGAGATGTAGCAATAAAAGATATCTTGGGAACCCACACACTTTCTGTTTGTCTTTGATTTCTTGTTGTCATTCCTTGTGCAACTCTGGAATGTAACATGGTTAATTGTGGCCAATGGAGTGAAACCATCAGTCAAAGTACACATTTTTCTTTTTAAAAAGTTTTTGTTTCAGGTATTTCATATAGCACAGATCTCCAGGTCCTGCTGTGCCAGCCCCACCCCTGGGGCATGCTGAAACAGTAATTGAGACTGGGCTATAATGGCACATGCCTGTAATCTCAGCACTTGGGAGGCTGTAAGCAGGAGAGTCAGTTCACGTGTGATATGTGTAGTGAGACACTGAACTCCCTGTAGATCCTTCCCTAAATACAGAAAAAATAAAATATAGCATAAAGATCTATTTTATATTCTTCTTCATAGAGTTCAATTATTCTCTTTTTGCTCAGTCAGTGAAACTTATTTTTGTCCATTTGATTGTCATATCCCATGCAGTCAGCAAGGTTTTGAGAGGAGGTGATGGGATATTAATAAAAGTTATTATTTTACACATAACAAAAGAAAATCTGGGACCATATGGGATGTATCTATTCTGATGAAGGCAATGGAGCCCAAAGCAGTCTGCGTCTTTATTTATACACAGGAACAAGGGGGAGAACAAACAACAGAGTCAAAAAGTGCAAGATATCAGTGTTTCACTGAGAATATGGAAAGAAATATTTGCAGAGCTTTATGTGCTGCAGGTAACAGAGAAGAACACCAATGTCAGACATCTGTTGATGTGCAACTGAGTTAGAGGTCAATTTGTTTACACAATCTGCCTCTGGCAGTCTATGTTCTTCAGACAGTATTTGTTCTAGTCCCAAAGAATTTCCTGACTTTCAGCTCATATATGGCTCATGTATCCTCCACATTTGATTATGCCATATTTGATAGTTGTGGTCATGCATAAATGCCAGTATATTGAGAAAGTAGAAGATATGGACTTTATATCCTCAAATCTTCGTTCTGAGATTGTCTTGCAGCTCCCTTCAACAGCAAAGAAAGCCTTTGACTAATGCAAGTGTTATCGTGTTAGAAGTAATGTTAAACCCATGATAATTATGGAAAGTCTAGATGCAGTGCTAAATGTCATGGTCATTGAGGTTGATCCAGCACTGCATAGTCCATAAATCCCATGGTCATTAGGGTACTTGCAGTCCATATCTTTTGCTTAAAGCTGTGGCTCATTTTGAGCACCTTGTAGACAACAAATCATGATGCATGCCAGAAAACAAGTCCACCTAACAGTGGCTATGAATTTCGGGTTGGTCCTGTTGTGGGTCTAGAAGCCCTATTCACCAGTCTAGTGCACATTAATCTGGAGTTAATGACATTGGGCAATCTTTTCATTGTTGGACTGCACTTGGGCGATCAAAATATTGGAGTCCAAAGCAAGGTGTTTCACTTACTTCGATCTTTTTCACTTAGTGGATGGTATTTCTCTCAATGCAGCATTACGTGAAGATACGGTGATTACAGTGTCAGTAAAGCCAAACTATACTTCCTGCCTGTTCCATTCATCTTTACTTAGTATATTGCTATAATAAGATACAGTGTTTTAGGTGTTCTTAAGCATTTTAATGGCATTTTCCTGTTTTGATACCTGTTGAAATTGATATAGTTTGGGAAAATGATTCCTAGCTTATACTCTTGTTATGTTGCTCATGTTTCCATTCAGAACTATTATCAGAGATTTTAAGTGTCTGACTGGTCCTTTAAATACTAATCTTTCTAACTCACTTCCATCACAAATATAATGCCTAGAGATATTCTTCTAGTATTTGGTTTGTTTTTATATTAATCTAAATCTTCAGCGCCTCCTAACAAATTAGGGATTGATAAACAGTCATGACACTTCTACTTTAACTGCTGCTATTTTTCCTTACATGCTATGAATTTATTCACAAATAAAGCAGTGTGAACTTAATGTTTTCATTTTCTTATAACTTATGCTCCTATTACCTATAATGACCAGGATTTTGGACCTATTCTATAATTTTTAGGGTTACCTATAAAATGGAATTTGGGGATATGATATTCTAAAACTAGATAGGATGTATTATAGCCATACACTACAGTTTCCCCACACACACAAGTCTTCTCTTCCTGGCATGACATATATTTGCGTATTAGTGTCCTTCACTGAAAATGCAAATTTCTAACATGACTTTTACCCTTCAGTTTTAATTTATGTGTGGTCGGTGTTACAATAAAGAGTCAGTCCTTCTTCTATGTATTTCTCCATATGCTGAACTTCTCCCTCATACTTTGAGACCCAGTATCATTATGTACTTTTCTGAAAATGCTCCCAAAATCAGTGTATTTATCTCTTTTATAAACTATAAAATAAAAAATCATTATGCCTGGCACTGATTATTTTTTAATGAATTGTAGCCAACATTCTTTACATAACAGAATATGCATTTTAGGTCTAAAAGAAATTAAAAGAGTTCAATAACTTCATAATTTGAGAAGTGCCTATGAGAAAGGAGGCATCCTCTGAGTAATAGCTTTACTGTCATTATACCCATGTAATATTATACTAGAAATACACTAATTGTAGTTATCTCCTCAACAGGTTAGAGATTACACCTCTGTTTCTCTATAATATCTACTATGGAGCCTGGCACACACAATAAAATTGAAATAACTAAATATGAATGAATTACTTCTTTATTAAACACTTGGCACAGTACTTTGCACATATCGCTTATTATTTTAATGAATTCTTTGTTACCCATGAAAGAATGATTGATTGAATAACCATGACTTACACGATTCTTAAAACTGGTGTCAAATGCTATGGCTATACAGTAAACTCCATCTGTGTTTCCATCTGCTCAAATAAATAATACTCTACGTGAAAACAGTTACTCAATTACATTCTGGACTAAGGTAAAATCAAAGTACTCAGTGAGGTCAAAATTAGGATTCGGGCAGGAAGCATTTTATTTGTTATGTTCCAAAATTTTATAATACCATTCCATTAGATACCACAGGAAGGCTTTTTCTCTTTTTAAAAATTCTTTATTTTTATTTTAACTTTTTTAATCTTTAAAAAAGAGTACAAAACAGAAAACCGCACTGCTGGGAGCTGAGCCTGCGCGCCCGCCGCGGGTAAGCTCCCTGCATCCCTCTGCCCCGCCTCTGTGTTCCCGCGACTAACATCCTGTCCCAGCCCAGACCCAAACCGCACCACTGGAAGCTGAGCCTGTGCACCTGCCGCGGGTAAGCTCCCTGCGCCCCTCTGCCCTGCCTCTGCGTTCCCGCGACTAACTTCCTGTTCCAGCCCAGACCCAAAATGCACCGCTGGGAGATGAGCCGGCACGCCCGCCGCGGGTAAGCTCCCTGCGCCCCTCTGCCCCGCCTCTGTGTTCCAGTGACTAACATGCTGTTCGAGCCCAGACCCAAACCGCACCGCTGGGAGCTGAGCCAGCGCGCTGGTGGGTCAGGAACTTTGGCCCGCCTTCCCTTTCCCCGAGCCCCCCTTTTTTTTTTGAACCCCTCCAGCCCAAGCTCCAGCACGGAACCCATCAAATAGCCCGTTTGGCAACCGATCTGGTCCACGAGCCTAACAGGACTATTCAATCCCAAAGCTCCACCTCCATTTACAGACCACATATGCCAGGATTCACAAAAGCTAGCAGCCAGAGCCCCAACACAAGAGTCAGGAACCTCTGTAAAAGAACCACCTTGGAGTCTCCAGACCAAACGCCCATAGACACAGCATAACACCACCAAAGTGCAGAGGTCGCTTCCATACAAAATGATAACAACAAGGAGTAGGAGGCAATCTGAGGACCCATGCCCACCCAAACCAAATACAGAAGACACTATCATGGAAGAAAATGAGAATTATACAGATCAAACCTCTGAACTGGTAGAATCTGAGGCAGACACACAAGTGCAGAAACCTATAGAGCAACTGACATCAGAGATAACATCTGAAGTAAAAAAAGAAATACATGAAGTGGAAAAATGGCTGGAGAAACGTATAGAGCACATCAGAGCAGAAATAATATCTAAAGTTGACAAAGACATGCCTAAATCAATAGCATCACAAGTAGGGAAACAACTACACATAAGTAGAAAGGAGAACAAAACAGAAATAATCTCTGTATTAGAGAGAGAAAGGATAACCATAATGACAGACTTCAATACTATTAAAGAAGACATTGATAAAAAATTACAGGAGAATAGAAAAATGATGGACTCCCTGACGGAGCAATATAGCAAAGACATAGATTGCATGAAACAGTTTCAAAGAGATATGTAAGAAAATAAAACCTCGATCACAAGTTGGCATAGCTGAATGAACGAAAATGAGGATAGAGTTTCCAACCTTGAAGACGCAGTTGCAGCCAGTGAAAGAGTAAGAAAGGATCTTTTAAAAACAACCAGAATGCAGGAAAAAATATTTCATCATCTGAAAGACGATGCAAAAATGAAAAATGTGAGATTAATGGGAATCAATGAGAAAGAAGGAGTCAATACAAATGATATAAAAAGAATATGGGCAGAAGTAATAGTAGAAAACTTCCCAAATTTGAGAAAACAATCAGACATTCAGGTAGCAGAAGCCTACAGAACCCCAAATAACATAAACCCAACTAAAAACACGCCAAGACATATAATAGTGAAGATACCAGAAATCCAGCTGAA
>PVJA010050270.1:0-13367 GCA_004027025.1 Myocastor coypus | reverse complement strand
TTTTGTTTTTTTTTTTTTTTTTTTTTTTTTTTTTTTTTTTTTGTCTTTTTGAGACAGGGTCTCACTATGCAGTTCAGGCTGGCCTTGAGCTCACTTTTGTAGCCCAGTCTGGTCTCGAACTCGCACCGATCCTCCTGCCTCAGCCTCCTGAGTGCTGGGATTACAGGCGTGCGCCACCACGCCCGGCTTTTCTTGTCTTTTTGAGGCAGGGTCTTGCTATGCAGTTGAGACTGGCCTTGAGCTCACTTTTGTAGCCCAGGCTGGGCACCAATCCTCCTGCCTCAGCCTCCCAAGTGCTGGGATTACAGGTGTGAGCCACCACACCTGGTTGGCTGTGGCTTCTTGGCAGGGTGGGATTTAGACAGGGCCTGGGGCCTCCAGGGGTGTTCAACATGATTTATACTGGTTGTCGAGGGGACCGCATGGGCTGCGTGTACCCCTGGAGTTGGCGAAGGCCCCCAGGGCAGCCTCCCTGAGGGTCTCCTGGAGGGTGGGGGACCACAGCCCTGGGAATGGGCAGCAGCATTGGGACATCGGGTAGGTGAATGTGCAGCACAAAAAGCTTTGGAAGTAAGTGGTTTTCTCACTGCAAAAACCAAAACATCAAATTTGGGATTTGGACCTGAAGAAGCCAGGAGTGGTGGTGTGGCCCTGTAATCCTGGCACTCTAAGAGCCTGAGGCAGAAAGATCCTATTTGAGCCCTGCCTGGGGGACTTAGCAAAAGTGCCCCACCGAAAAAGGGTGAGGCTGGAGATGTTCCCAGTATCAAGGGGGAAAAAATAGCAGTTGAAGTTAGGGTCAGGTTTGTATTTTATTTTTTACCAACATTTGAAAAAATATTTCATCACGGTGCAGTATATTATGGCACAAGATGCATAACATATAACTTATTATAAGGTGGGGATGCAGGACTCAGTAGGCTCCAGCTTGAGTCCCTGGCACCAAAATGAAAAAAGCCATTGTGTCGTGTCAGGGAGATCGTTCGGACCGGAGCAGTGGCGATCAGGCAGAGATAAATGCAGTGCTGCTCTCCTTAGCCTGCCGGAGCCAGCTATGTGCTCTGAGCATCTGTCCCTCAAGGCCCTTGGGGAGGCAAACTCCAGGCCCCTCTAAGCAGGAGCCGTGCCCACCCTGCACCTCCCTTCTGGCTCACCCTTGGCTCTGCTCTGGCTTCTAGGGTCGCAAACACGCAAAACTCCTGCATCTCCAATAAGTTTGCCAACGATGGCAGCTTCTTGCAGCAGTTCTTGAAATTGCAGAAAGCACAGACCAACACCGGTGAGTAAGCGCAGCCCAAGCTCCAGGCCCTGGGGTGCTGGGGCGAGGGAGGGCCATGTCAGAGCCATCTGGCTCACCCTGAGTTCATTGAATGCTTCCATCCTGCCTGTCACCACACTGGTACCAGGGATGAGCTGCTGTCCCGGCTGTGCAGGGTGCAGGAAGCCAGATTCCAGTTGGGGGCCAGCGGGGCCCCTTCCCCTGGGGCAGCAGGGAGGGCAGCGGTACCTCGAAGGCCATTGTAGAGAGGTGCATAGCACTGGGCTGCCTCAGACACCTCGGTTGTGGCTGAGAACAGCAGGCTTTGGGGAGGCAGGCGGCCTGCGAGTAACTGACAATTATCCCAGGGCAGCGGCGCGAATGCCACCTGTATGCCAGGGAATCCAGGTTGCCACAGTGCCCACCGTGTTCCAGTGAGTTCTACCTGGAGTAGATAGTGTCCAGGCCCTGTCGTTTATATCTCTGATCTTTTGATTTAATAACAAAAGACGCCACGGCAAGTGAGGTCCTTCTCTCGGGCTCCTGACGGGACCCTGTTAACGCCGCTGTCGTCATCCTGTCACTCGGGCAACAGTGGTAGCATTGCTTCTCTGCTTTTCTTTTTTGCGTCCTGTGGAGAGCCGTGAGCCCTGCTTTATATGGGGGACCCTGGGGCCCACATGAGGCCTACATGCAGGGCTGTTCTGGGGCACAGCTGAGGGGCTGGGAGCTGGCCCCTGCATGCTGCTGCCACCCCACCTTGCTGCGGCTGCCTCTGCATCTGTGGGTGCTCAGGCAGGAGGGCATGGCCTAGAAGGGTCCATCCCAAGGCCTACTGGTCTGCCCCCATCATGTCCCCCAGTGCGGTCCCCTCCTTCCCACTTGATGGCAACTCCGGTGCATCCATGCTGTGCGGTTGACCCGTCTAAGACTTTTTGTGCTGGTGCGACAGCCGATCATTGGCCTTTGCCAGGGGTTTCTCAAGGAGCAGCCAAGAGCTTGTCCACCAGAGGCAAAAGGGGTTGACAGAGAGGTGTTGTGTGAGCCCCCGCCCCAAGGCTGGCTCCACGTACCTGCCGTTGGAGGCTGGTCTGGGGACGCCCCTGAGCCGGGCTATAGCTTGCATCTGATCCGGAAGAGCTGGGCTGGTCACCGGCCTTTGCTGCGCTGGCACGGCCTATGCCAGGCAAGGCTGGTCTGCGTGTGTCCTTCTGGCTGGGGAACTCGGACAGCCTCAGTGGCCTCACCCCCCTAACCAGGGGGCCTCCATGCACACAGCTGGGCCCCAAGTGGGGAAGCAGGGCCCCCAGAGTTGGTGGGATGGGAAGGGGCAACGCATGCGGCGGATCTGAGCGGGCGCCTTTCCTCTGTCCCAAGACCCACCCCTGAGCGCTGCCCCCAGCGCGTCTGCCCCCAGCGCGTCTGCGCCCAGCGTCAGCACTGGGAAGAGGCCCCTGCTGCTGAGCAAGCGGGCAGGCCTGGGGCTGGCCAGCCCTCTGGGCCAGGTGAAGAACTACTCACATGCCAAGCAGTTGCCCGTGGCGCAGCGCCCAAGCATCTTCCAGGCCCCCGACGAGGATGAGGAGGAAGACTACGAGCAGTGGCTGGAGATAAAAGGTAAGCTGCAGGGTGGGGACTGCGGCCCTCTTGCTCTCAGCCGTCCGTGGGCCCCAGGCCTCCAGGCTGAGCCACTGGCCAGGGTGGGGCCCTTCAGGTGGTACAGAGCGCAGGAGGGTGTGGAGAGCAGCCTGGGGACTCTGGGTAGCGGGCCAGGGCTTTGCCCTGGGCGTGGGCATGGACCAGCAAACGGACCAGTGTGGCCCATCTTGGGGCAGCAGTGGAGAAGAGTGTCCTCATGTCCCTCCTCCTCTGACACAAGGTCTGGGCCTGCGGGGTCGGCGTGCAGGCTGAGGACGTGGTTTCTTCCGGGGTTCGGAGTGGTCTTTGGTGATCGCAAAGGATAGAGGGCCACCGCGCAGCGCTCCTGGGCCCTGGCCTGTGTGCGTGCCTGACGGGTGGAAGCCTGGGAGCACAGTCCGGCCCCTGACAGCGAGAGCCAGCTGGGGGACCCTAAGGTGCCGTGCCAGGCTGCAGCCCTCTTGCTCAGAGGTGCTGGCTGTCGACTATTACGAGCCAGCCAGGCCATGTGTCACTGCTGCAAGCTGGCAGCTGGGCCTCCCCCTGCCCATTAAGGCCGCGGTGGTCACCTATTGATAGGGCCTCACAAGTACCCTGCTTCTAGAAGCAGCAACAAGGTCACGGTTCTCGTTGGGCCGTGGGAGGAGGGTGAAGCTGGGGGAAAGTCAGGTGCGGGTCACCATGGGGCCCACAGAGTCCTCCTCAGACCACATATCCCTGGCCTCAGACCTCCACAGCAGCCTCAGCTGCAGAGAGCTGGATGCCGGGTATGGCGGGGTGTGCTTGTAATCCCAGCATCCGAGAGGCCGAGGCAGGAGGATTCCTGGGAGCTCAAGGCAAGCCCGGGTACAGAATGAGTTCAAGGCCAAGCCGGATCACATAGTGAAATGCTGTCCCCACCCGCACCCCTCAAGAAGGTCCCTGCGTCACTAGAGATGCAGCACTGAGTTCGGTTGCCAGGTGTCCCACCTGCTGGCGACGAGAAATTTCTCATGTGAATTCCACAGAAGGGATGTGCTCTGTAGAGTAGCCAGCAGACCAGCCTCAGGCAGGCCGGCAAGAGGTGCACAGGCAAGTGCTGCGTGGCTCAGGTGGGGGGCTAATCCGTGTATAAAAATATATCTTTATAGCTCCGCTCCCCGCCAAGGCCCTGAGATAATGGTTAAGGCTGTTGCCGCGGGCAGCCTAGCGCCCAGATGGTCTGGAGCAGTTCCCCAGTGACGGAAGCCAGGACTTCTTGGAGAGCTGGCGGGCTCTAGGTGTGGGCAGGAGTGTGTAAGAGGACCCCGGAGCTCTGGGAGCCAGCTGGAAGAGGCTCCGCCGGCCACGGAGCTTCCGTGAGGACGTTGATGGCTGTGGATTGAAACCCACCCAGGGTCAGAGTCCGTAATGCTAATTGTAAAGGAGCATTTGTCACCTCTGAAGGATGGAAGGGAACCGACCTGTAATACTGAAACCTGACCAGTAAAGAAAAGAATTAAGTGTTCCCCTCCACCATCACCCCCCAAAACCCAGACAAGCAGGGGAGGCCGGATACGTTCCACACACACCCCCTGCAGCGCAGGGATGGACTCGGCCCCGCGGCCCTCGCACCCCTTGCTGACGCTCAGTGCCTGGATTGGCGACCTCGGCCTGTCACCTCTGCTCCCCGCCCCTCTGTCGTTGGTCTGTAGCACGAGTGTGCCTATTGACTGTGGGGTGTGGGAGTGGAACCCCAGTACTGACAGCCTCCTTAAAGTTTCACCCCCAGAGGGAGCCGAGACTCGGAAAGTGATAGAGCAATTGGCCCGCTTTGTGGCAGAAGGAGGCCCCGAGTTAGAGAAAGTAGCTATGGAGGACTACAAGGATAACCCGGCGTTCGCGTGAGTACCTCGGCGCGCTCGCTGCACGGTGTCGGTGTGTCTGTGGGCTTGTCCCAGTGTCCAGGCCCGGCGCCTACTGGCACCGAGCTGAGCACGAGGCTTCGCACCCGAGGCCACCCAAGCCCCGTGTCTGCTGCATGGAAGAAGCTTCTGCCCGCACGCGTGGGGTCCCCAGCCCTAAAGTTCATCCTTGTCTCTGCGCATCTTTTCCTCTCCAGGTTTTTGCATGATAAGAATAGCAGGGAATTCCTGTACTACAGAAAGAAGGTGGCTGAGATAAGGAAGGAGGCGCAGAGGTCACAGGCAGCCCCTCCAAGAGGTAGGTGGGAGGGGGGCAGGGGTCCTGGGGAGGCGCCCTGAGGTGTGATGGAGCTCCCCTCTGCAGTGCCATGCCGGGCAGCAGGGACACCGGCAACGTGGTGATACCACCTCCACCAGTGCCCCGAGAGGAGCACAGAGCAGGGCACTTGGGAGGGCTGGGCCATGCCCTGGAGCTGGGCTCTAGGAGAGCCATGCTGGCTGGGGTGGGGCTCGGGCAGAGGCAGCTGGCAGGTGGAGGGATGAGCTCCAGGAGCTGGGGGTGCCGGGCCATCCCTGGCTTTAAGGGCATAGAACCCCAGCCTTAAGGTGCTGCAGCGCAGCAGAGGTGGCTCGCTGTGCCCTGCAGCCGTGTCCCTGCCCTCCCCACCACCCTGCGGCCCTGGGGCAGCACTTACTGCCCCCTGGGGAGGGGCCTCCGGGCAGGGCCCCTGGGGTGGGGCTCAGGTGTGCTATGGTGTTGACTCTGTTCTGGTCCCCATGCAGTAACTGGCTTCCTGTTTGCCTGTTTCTCTTTGCATCACCCGACTCGTGCCCCCGCATTGCCCGTGGGCTCTTAGCAGGATTAGGCTGTTGGGTGTGGTGAGTTGAGCTCAGTACTGACAGCCTGCTTAAAGTTTCACCCCCAGAGGATGGAGAGGTCAAGAACCTTGCAGAAAAGCTGGCCAGGTTCATAGCAGATGGGGGTCCCGAGGTGGAAACCATCGCCCTCCAGAACAACCGCGAGAACCAGGCCTTCAGGTGAGAGGCACCCTTACCTGGAACCTCACAGGGATCCCGCTGCCATGGGAGTCTCTGCCCTGGAGCCTGACTGTGCCCTTCACAGCCTTTTTCTGAGTTGCTTCAGGGTGTTGCCAAGCCCAGTGTGTGGCGCCTTGGGGCCCCGAGCATTCCAGCAGCCTGGGGGCATCTGCCTGCTCCCTCTGTGACAGGTGGCAGCCTCTGGCTGGGCCACCTGCAGGCCAGGGGCCACTGGCTTGGGGGGCGCTGCTGCTGTGCGTCTAGGGGTGTTCCTCAGGCTTGGGGCTGGCTCTTTCCTGACCCCATTTGCTCTGTGTTCTTGGGGTCTCCCTCTTATCATAAGGGGACCAGAAGGTGATGTGGGGGTGCTAAGGAGGGAGGACCCTGTTTGTGTGCAGGCCCACAGCGACCCTGCCACACGCAGACCCCAGCTACAAATTCACCCTGAGGGCAGGCCTGGCTCCTCCTGCATGGTCATCATCCAGAAGGCTCAGTGCCTGCTCTGCAAGTGGGAGGCCACCGGCCCCTGGGGACTGGCGCTCCCTGCTTCAGGCAAGGCTGGTGAAGGCCTCGGGGGCTACTGTGGCAGGGTGACACACTTGCAAAGACGTCTAGGCTTGTCTGAGACAGAGGGCCCAGTGGCAGTAGCCCCAGGGCCAGGTCAATCTAGACTCGGTTGGGTGGGGGCCTGGCATAGCTGCCTATGGCTGTGCTCAGAGGGCACCCAGAGGAGCAGCTCTGCAGGGGAGGAGGGTAGAGGCCCGGACACTGTGCACAGGCCCCAAGGCGCAGCTCCCAGAGCCCTGGCCACGCTGCAGCCAGCAGGACAGCCGGTGAGCAGCTGCCAGGAGGTGGCGACCTGGGGCTGGGAACAGGCAGGGCCCCCGGCTCAAGGACTCCCTCCCCCAGGCAGGTGCCCAGCAGCCAGAGACCCGTGTCCCGTGTCTTGGGCGTGTGCTGAAGGCTGTTGATGTACAGCTCACAGGTCCACACTGCTAGGGCTGATTGTGTTGGGCTTTCCCAGGGACAACACAGGCCCTTCACCCCGTGTCACACCCCCACGCTGCTGCTCTCTATTTTGAGACAGCTTTCATTATGTCACTAACTTGGCTGGGCAGGACTCAGAAGCATCTAGTTTTCTCCTTTGTTTACCTAACAGCTTTTGTAAACAGGAGGTTTAGTTTTTTGCCCTCTCTGTGCTTGGGCACTGTTCGAAACCTCTGGCAGACAAAGCGGGTGAAGTGGCGGGATTCCATCCAAGGCCCGAGCCAGGTGGCTTTGTCCTCAGGCGTCCCTAGCCCCTAGCCTTCCTCCCATGTCACAGCTGAGAGATGCTGAGAGCTCCGGTGACCCTGGGCCTCCCGAGGGGGCCTCTGTCTGCTCGGGGGTAGCAGTGGTAGGTACCCAGCTCACAAAACCCGTTCCCGAGGCAGCATGGCCTGGCAGGAATGCTTTCTGCTCACCCTCAGATCAAAGCAGGCAAGCGCCTGGCTGCGGGCCTGCGGGCTCTCAGGGTGCACTGTAGTCAATCTCTGGCAGTCAGGGTGCCAGGCAGCTGCAGGCCCCAGGAAAGTCAGGTGCAGCCAGGCGCTCAGCCGCGGCTCCCAGTGGCCCTAGGGCCTCCATCCTCCTGCAGCTCCGGCACCTTCATGGGTCTTTAGGTGGAAAGCACCTCTCCGTGTGTTTCTGCACGCTCAGATCTCACACCACAGGGTCCAGTAGCCTGGCCTGCCGGAGTCTTAACGGGAGGAGATGGGGGCAGGGAGGGCGGTTGGAGGCGGTGCTGCGTAGCCGGTGTTCTGCCTTGACAGTAGAGTGCCCGAGCTTTGGTGTTTCCCAGGGGAAGGGGTTATTTCAGCTCAGCATTCTGGAGGCAAGGAAGCCAGAGGTGGGGCGGCCCCGCCTGGTGAAGGCGCCCCATTCTGGAGGGCCCCTTCCTCCCCAGCCCCTTCCCAGAAACCCCATAGTGTGTGCTCCGCCTCATTAGAGTGTTGGGGGTGGAGCCTGCCCAAACCAGAGCACGCGGGAAAGTGTATGTCTGCTCAGATGAGGCGTTTCCAAAGACATCCAAATACAGTGGATGAGGCAGGATCAAACACAGGCTGAGAAAAAACTACGCTACAAAGCAGGCTGGCTGGAGGAAGGCTGGTGTCCCTGGGCTCTGGGCAGGGTGTGGTCTGCCAGCCCTGAACCTAGGTGGACCCCGAGGGGCCTCACTGCCTCCCGCCGCCTTCCCTTGCCTGGCCTAGCCAAGGGTCAGTTTACTTCAATACTTGCCTAAAGTCGCACATGTGCAGCTTGAGGAGAGGGTAGTGGCAGCTCCTGAGCCCGGAGTTTTGGTTCGAAGCCAGCCAGCTCCAAGGCAGGGGCCTCCTGGCAGAGGGACATCAGGGAAAGCCAGAGGGAAGGGCTGGGACAAGCGATTGCCTCCCGGGCCACGTCCCCCACCACCTGGCCACCTGACAGTGTGCACATCTGCCAGGAGGGCAGACCTGAGCCCCGTGTGAAGTCGTCAGACTATGGGTGCCTAGTCAGATCTAGCCATGTGCTTTTTCTCTTCTTGAAACCTTTGTGGGGTTTGTTTGTTTGTTTGTTTGTTTGTTTCAAGAGATAAGGTTCTCCCTGTGTTGCCCAGGCTGGCTTTGAACTCCTGGGCTCAAGGGCTTTTCCTGCCCCCGCCCTCAAGTAGATGGGACTGCAGGTGTGATGCCAGGCACACGCGTTGCCGTACTTTTGTTACAAAGATCCCTCACTGGGTTATTTTTGACCTATGACACCTATAATCCCAGCTACTCAGGAGGCTGAGGCAGGAGGATCACAAGTTTAAGGTCAGCCTGGGTAACGACTAAGACCTTGTCTTTAAAAAAAGCGGCTTGGGCAGTAGCTCCTGGCAGTCAGTTCCTGGAGGGTGGGAGCCGGGCATGGCCTCTGGCTTGACGGCGGTCCGCAGTGGGGCCAGAGACACCTTGTGGTGCTCCCTGTGCCAGCCCCGCCAGCCTTAGTCTGGCTCGACGGGAGGTGGTGGTGGGGACCACGGTCTGGAGTGAGCCTGGCGCTTGGGGCCTGCTGACCCTGTCCCCGCCTTGCCCTTGCAGCTTTCTGTATGAACCCAACAGCCACGGCTACAGATACTACCGGCAGAAGCTGGAGGAGTTCCGGAGAGCCAAGGCTGGCTCCCCCGGCACCCGCACAGCGCCTGACCTCGGCCTGAGGCACAGGTCCCCTCCTGACGCCCTGGCTGGACCCCTGCCCCCAGCCACCGCCTGCCCTGCCCCAGCCACCCCCACGCCTGCCATGCCCCCGACCCAGGCCGTCCCCAGCAAGCTAGCCTCAGCCTCCACGGCCACTGCCAAACGAAAGCGAAAGAGCCGGTGGGGCCCCGAAGAGGACAAGGTGGAGCTACCACCTGCCGAGCTGGTGCAGAGGGATGTGGACGCCTCCCCCACACCCCTATCAGGTGGGCCTTGCCTTTGCCAGTCGCGTGGTGCCGTAGCATGCCTCAGCAGCGCTGCACCTGCAACTTGGGTACCCTAGTGTACATACGCACAGGTGCAAGTGTGTATGCGCGCGTTTGCCCTGGTCCTTGAAAATCGGTTCCAGGACCCCTGTGGCTGCCAGGTGTAGAATGCTCAGGTCCCAGGCAACATGGTGCAAATCCAAGCCATTTGCTGTGTAGACCCTTGTCCTCCTGGCTGCTCGGGAGGGAGGCTGAGGCAGCAGCATTGCAACTTGGAGGCTGGTTTGGGTAATGTAGCAAGACCCTGCTCAAAGCAAAAAGCCTGGGAGAGTAGTCACGCGCTGCCGCGTCCCATCTTCTTGCCCCTCACCACGCTGGTCACGGGTTCCTGGCTTCCCTTGCTTGGTCCCTCAGCCACCGCCTCACCTCTCTGCTTGCTGATGGCAGCCACCCTAGTCAGCAGGAGGCAGTCCTCAGAGTCCCATCTGCATCTCCTTGGTCACTGACGATGCCAGCCAGCCACCTGTCCTTCCCACAGGCTATGCACACAGGCACTTTGGAGCAGTATCTATGTTGGTCCTTTGCCCAGTTAGAGTTTGACTTGGTTGTCTTTTTGAGACAGGGTCTCACTATGCAGTTCAGGCCGGTCTCGAACTCACACTGATCCTCCTGCCTCAGCCTCCCAAGTGCTGGGATTACAGGCATGTGCCACCACACCCAGCTTATTTTGTTTTTGTTTTTGTTTTTTTTTTGGTAGGACCAGGGTTTGAACTCACGACCTTGCACTTGCCCAACAGGCACTTGTGCCTCGGAGCTATCTCCCCAGCCCATTATTTTGTTTTTTTACTTTTCTATATTTTTAATGCCTGGCTCAGCCTTCCCTGGGGGTGGCGCTGGCGCAACATGTGGCGCCAGGAATGGAACCGCAGTCCCTGCAGTTGCCTAAGGTTTCCTAAGCAGATGCTTTAGACTGCTGAATTATCTCGCTGGCCTGATTGTCTATGGTTGAATTGTAGTTCTTTATATATTCTGGTAACGATTCATCAGGTGTTGTGCAAATGGTTTTTCTCATTCTGGGCTACTCAGGAGGCTGAGGCAGGAGTAACTCGTGAGTTCAAGGCCTGAACTACATATGTATCGAGACCTGCCTCACAAACAAAAGTTCTCAGGACTGAGGGGCGCAGGTGCCTGCCTGGCAAGTGCAAGGTACTGAGTTCAATTGCTGGTTCTGCAAAAAAAAAAAAAAAAAAAAAAAAAGGGTTCTGGGAGGCCAGGAAATTTTAAAGTGTTAATGAAGGCCCAATTTTCTTTTTTTGTTGTTGTTGTTGCCTGTGAATTTTACATTGTCAGCCCCTAAATTTCAGTCTTTATGAGTGGTACAGAGGTTCCAGTTCCCTTTGCACAGAGATAGCCTGTTTTCCCAGCAACTTTTTGTTGTTGTTGTTGTTGTTTTGTCTTTTTGAGACAGGGTCTTGCTATGCAGTTCAGGCTGGCCTTGAGCTCACTTTTGTAGCCCAGGCTGGTTTCAAACTCACACTGATCGTCCTGCCTCAGCCTCCCAAGTGCTGGGATTACAGGTGTGTGCCACCACACCCGGCCAGCAACTTTTTTTATATATGAGTTTAGGACAGCGTCTACAGGGTTCTTACTACATAGATCAGACCCATAGTGATTCTCCTGTTTTCAGCCTCCCAAGCACTGGACATTACAGGCTTGCGCCACCAGGACCAGTCTCAGTCGCTGTCTCAGCATTCCCTGGGGGCAGGGCCAGCAGCCAGCAACTTTTGTTGAAGAAACGTTTTTCTTCCTATCAAATGGCACACTGGTAAAAATGCTCACCAAAGAACATAGGCAGGCAGGCAGGTAGGGTTGCTTGCTTGCTTTCTGTGTTTTAGGGAAGGGCCTACAGAGGGTTCAGAATCTCACTACCAGATCAGACTCGTTCGTAGTGATCCACTGAGCTATTTAGGCTGTCCTCATAGGCTTGCTTTCCATTCATTTATTCATTCATTCATTCATTCATTCATTTATTTTATTTATTTATATCATGACTGCTCAGCCTGCCCTGGGGGTAGGGCTGGTGCAGCATGTGGTGCTGGCGATCAAAGCGCGGTCCCTACAGTCGCCTAACCTTGCCTAAACAGGGGCTTTCGACCGCTGAGCCATCTCGCTGGCCCTCATGGGCTTATTTTCCAGATCTCTGTTCTGTTACTATATCAGTGTCTGTCCTTTCATTCACTAACATACAGTATGATGCCCCTAGCTTTGCAGTAAGTTTGAAAGCAGGAATGCACGTCTTCCAACTGAATGAGAGTGATTGGTGCTGGGTGCTTTTCTTCTGCAGATACTGTCTAGATCTCTGCAGGTGGGTGCAGAGGCCTGTGGGTCACTTGGGCAGCAGTGACACCTAGAGGCTCTGTGGGTACAAGGTAGTGTTTCTTCCATCTGATTTCCTCATCTTTAATTTTTCTCAACAAGACTGAGTTTCCTTGAGTTTCTGCGTGCACGATTGTGTCATGTACAGACTGAAAGATTTTTGTTTTGTTTTTGTCTTTTTGAGACAGGGTCTTGCGTCTTGCTATGCAGTTCAGGCTGGCCTTGAGCTCACTTTGTAGCCCAGGCTGGTCTCAAACTCACACTGATCCTCCCGCCTCAGCCTCCCAACTGCTGGGATACAGGCATGCGCCACCAGGTTGACAGTTTTACTTCTCTTTCTCCAGTCTGGGTACTCCTCACTACCTTTTCTTCCCTGACTGCTCTGGCTGGATTTCCAGAACTGTGGTGACTCCCTTGGCCAAAGTAGGCATGTCCATCTGGACCCAGCCCTTAAGGGAGGGCGGCCAGGCTTTCCTCACTGGCTGGGGTGGAGCCAGCATTCCCCAGGTGCCAGTCACACCGGCCACCAAGCCACCACCCCACCAGGGCCTGCCTGTGTTGAAGAATTTCCTTCTGTTCCAAATTTATCAAGTGCTCTTGTCAGGAAAAGGTCTTGAGTTTTACATGGGCTTTTTCTACATCAGTTCCAACACCCATGTGACTCCTCCCTCTTAAATCGCTCTGTTGTGTTGAGCGATCTGCATACGTTAAGCCAACCTCGCATGCCAGGGTAGCTCCTCCTTGGTCTTGGTCCTGGCGTGCCCAACGTCCATGGGCTGCCAAGCTTGCCCACTCCTGGTATTGAGTCAAGACATTCTGCGCCTGCGTTCGTCAGGAACACGGGCCTACGTCTGTCTGCCTTTGGCCCCAGGGTAGCACTGGCCTCATGTGAGAAAGTAACACTGCCTTCCTTCTAGTATTCGGAGGAAGAGTTGGACAAGGACGGCTGTTGCCGCATCTGTTACGCGTGTAGGATGCTTCTGGCCGGGCCCCTCCCCTAGAGAGGTGTCAGCACTGCCGTCAGCCTTGGCTGCAGGCTGCCTCGGGTCTGGGGTTCCTTGCTGCGTTGCTTTCGGCTGCTCCTGTGTTCTCTCCGCTGGGTTAGCTGAGCAGTGATGCAGTTAGCTGTGGGACCTCCTTGGAGTCCTTGGGTGGTCCTTCTTTCCCATCTTAGTCATCAGTGCTCTCCTGTCTTAGTTAATCCCTTTAAAGGTTGTCACTTTCGTTGATCTTTTTCGGTTTGTGCTGGGAACTGAACTCAGGGCCTTGTGCTTGCCGAGCGGGCCCTTGCATCACTGAGCTGTCTCCCCAGCCCTGTCAGTCTTTGGGTCTTGTTGGCTGCACTTTTGGTGCCCTAGTTCATTCGTCATAGTTTCTTTTTCCTGTTTATTTAAATTTTAATGTCCATAAATTTACTAATTTTGTATTAGTGATTTCAGTTTCTTTTTTCTTTTTTTAAAAGAATTTTTTATTTTTATTTTCTTGTTTTAGAATTTTTGTTTATTTATTTTTATGGCCAGCTCAGCCTGCCCTGAGGGCAGGGCTGGCGCAGCATGTGGTGCCCGGGATCGAACTGTGGTCCCTGCAGCCTCCTAAGCTTTCCTAAGCAGGCACTTTAGACCACTGAGCCATCCTGCTGTGCCCATCTTTTTTCTTTTTCATTCTTTTTTTCTTTTTCTTTTTTTTTTTTTTTTTTTTTTTTTTTTTTTTTTTTTTT
>PVJA010050269.1:0-13356 GCA_004027025.1 Myocastor coypus | reverse complement strand
GTCACGGGGAAGCTCTGTCAGCCGACTCCTTTGGCCAGAAGGAGAGAAGGACTGGAGATTTCCCCGTACGGGCCACCAGATGTCCGGCGCCGCAACACAAAGGCTTGAACGCCGGACTTAAGCTTGTAGACTTTTATTCAGTACAGCAGCCAGGATCTAACAAGATCCTCCACCCTTTACATCTCTACCTCTTCTCACCATCCAGCCCGCGCTTCCCTCATATATAGCACTTCGCCCGCCAATCACCATCGCTCGCACAGTCAAATCTGATTAGTTACTACATCAGTTGCCAGGCAAAAACAGATTACAGCTAAATTGCTTTTCGCCGCAGGACAACCTGGAAGCAGGAAGCCGGCGCCATCATTTGGGAGCGGCTCATGCTGAGGCCCTCAACAATAAAGCAACTATAAAACTGGATGTAATGTTAAAATCAACTATCTCAAAGCTCTAAAGATGGAGGAAAAAGACAAGTAAGAAATGTATAAGTCTTACCTATGAAAATATACTTAGCTTCAGGTACACACAAAATGTGAACACTCTCTTACTTTCTCTTAGTTCAATGAGAAGACAGATTTGCACTAATAGTGTTTAGAAAAGATATCATGTCTCTATCTTGCAGTCTGAAGAACTACTAATAAGACAACAACATGCAATGTGTTAGTCATTATAACTGTCCAACTAACGTGTTCTGAAACTGTCTCATTGTTATTACTTTCTCACTAATTTTTTTTTTTAAATTTTAAAAGACAAAGAAGTTTCTCCTGTACCACCCAGTGTACTGACACATAAGGAGGACAGTCCTGGAAACCAGAAGGTTTCCCAAAGGAGGGTTCCTGCTTGACTCAGAGATGAAAGCAGGGTGGATGTACCTTAATGCAGTGTAAAACGAGGAGCAACTTTTGTGGCAGAGATAGGTGAAGACTGACCATCACATCTAATGTTTTCTATAGAGATTCTAGCCACTGCAACTAGGGAAGAGGCATAGCCAGATTGTATTTTGGATATCTTAACTTAGCAATGTGATGATGACCTAATTTAAAAAGAATCAATACATTTTGAAAGATATTCAACACAAATAATTACTAAATAATATCTATGAATCACAAATTAGCACAATGTCCACCAAAAATCCAGTTTAAAACTACTCCCAGAAAAAAATCTGTAATAGCCAAAACCTGGAAAGAATACATTTGCTCAACAATGATTTTTGTTGTTGTTGTTTTGTTTTGTTTTGTTTTTTGTCTTTTTGACACAGGTCTCACTATGCAGGTCAGGCTGGCCTTGAGCTCACTTTTGTAGCCCAGGTTGGTCTTGAACTATCACTGATCCTCCTATCTCAGCCTCCCAAGTGCTGGAATTACAGGCGTGAGCTTCCACACCCAGCTTAAACAACTATTAAATGAATGAAGAAAATATAATATATCTACCCGGTGGAGTATAATGCTTTGATGGGGAAAACAGATCATTATTGTGGGATGCAAAAAGCAATAAAGCTAAAAAAATCATGAAAGTTAAAACTGAGGATAGGGGCTGGCCAGATGGCTCAGAGGTCTAAAACACCTGCTTAGGAAAGTTTACGCAACTTCAAGGACCATGGTTCCATCCCCGGCACCATATGATGTACCTGTCCCACCCCCAGGGCAGGCTGTGCCAGACATTAAAAAAAAAAACTGAGGATAGAAGGATTATATATTGTAAGTTATCCATATATGTTTCTATATAATATGTAGAATGATAAATCTGTTAAAATATAAACAAATCTCAATATTTGCCTATTGGTAAAGCTGTAAGACCTAATTGATTAGAATATATGAGAAGAAGCTTCTGAATGACTAACTGTTCTAAAATTCAAATACGATGGCCAACATCAGTTTCAATAGACTTACTAAAAATCATTCTTTACATAAAATGAACAAATTTAAATTATCAAATTGTCCATCAATAAAGTTATTTACATTCCTTCATAAATGGGTATTTCACACATTTTCTGCAAAATTGCCTGCAAAACATTACTCTTTTTTATTATTCCTATTTTTTTCTTAAAGCTTAATGTCTAGCAAAACTTTTGTGAAATATCTACCACCTCCCTAAGCTTGATTGTTCCCAGCTCCCAGAGACAATTATCATCCTTGTTAATTAAAAAAAAAAATCTGTATTTGCATCATTTAATATGTTCCACTGATCTTCAGGTCTGTTTTTTTGTTTGTTTGTTTTGTTTTGTTTATTTGTTGCATGTTTTGCCAATGTCATGCTGATTTTAACACAGTACCTTGGTAGTATAATTTCAAGTCAGAAATTATAATTCTTCTTGGCCTGCCTTTGTTACCCTAGATTGCCTTTGGTATTATAGGTCTTTTCTGGATCCCCAAAAATTTAAAAATTTTCTTCTAGATCTGTGAGGTATGATAATGGTATTTTGATAGCCTTTGCATTTAATCTGCATAACAACTTTGATATTATGGCCATTTGTACACTGTTGGTTCTTCCAATCCAGAAGCAAGGAATATCTTTGCATTTTCTGAAATTATCCTCTTTTTTAGACAACTATAGTATTAATTGTACCAATCTTTCACTTCCTTTGGTAGATTAATTCCTAGGAATTTCCTTTTTGAGGGTGCTATTGTGAAGAGTATTGTTTCTCTAATTTTTCTCTAACTGAATTTTCTCTCTGTGTAGAGGAATACTACTTTGTGGGGGTATGCTGACTTTTATATTACTATGCTGCTGAAACTATTTATTAGTTCTAGGAGCTTCTTGATAGAGCTTTTTAGATCTTCCAAGTAGAATATCATGTCATCTACAAATAATGGTAGTCTAACTTCTTAAACTAATATTATTCCTTTTGCTTCTCTCTTTTATCTAATGGAGATAGCTAATAATTGCAGAACTATATTGAATTGGACCAGTGAAAGTGGAAATCTTTGTCTTATAACTGATTTGAGAATAAAAGGTTTCAGTTGTTCTCCACTTAGAATTATGATGGCTATTAATTGGTCATAAATGACATTTATCAGATTGAGGTATAGGACATATATTCTGATTAGCCACCTTATGTCTCACAAAAAGGCCAAAGATGGTCACTGGAAGAAAGATAGCCCTACCAAATGGTACTGGAAAAACTGGCTGTCTACATGCCAAAACCCAAAACTCTACCTGGGTCTATCACCATACTCTAAACTAACTTCAAAATGGATTAAAGATATAAACATTAAAACAGAAACACTAAATGTCCTGGAAGATAAATTAGCTGGAAATTTTAAAGACATGGGAATGGGCAAACAGTTCAAGAACAAAAAACAAAGTGCAATGGAAGTACTATAAAGCATCAGCATGTGGGAGCTCATCTTGTTGAGAAGTATCACATGTCAATAGAAATCACCAAACAGTGAAAAGACAACCCAAAAATTGGAAAAACAAAATTCAAAGGACTTCTACCTAAATTAACTAAAAAATATTCAGCCCTCCAAACTTAAAGACCCAATCCAAAAATGAGCATCTGAGATGATTACACACTTCTCAGAGGAAGAAATTCAAATGGCAAATAAGTACAAGAAAAATTATTCCACAGCACTGGCCATTGAAGAAATGCAAATTGAAACAACATTGAGATACCATCTCACCATACAAAATGTGGATATCATGGAAACCAACTAATAAAAAATTCTGGTGCAACTGTAGAGAAAAAGGAATTCTTTTGCACTGTTGATGGGAATATAGGTGGGTACAACCACTATCAGTGCCAATTTTAATTTATTTTCCAAATCTTGCATATCACTTAAACTGAGCAACAATTTTAAAGATAAAAATAGATAATATAATAGCTATTGTTTATTAGCTATTTCTGTTTTGAAAACCTATAATATATACATTGTTGTATGTTACCTTGTTTCTGTCTTTTTTCTAGTTGTTTTTGCTTCTTCTTTTTTTTTTTTTTTTGTCTTTTTGAGACAGGGTCTCACTATGCAGTTGAGGCTGGCCTTGAGCTCACTTTTGTAGCCCAGGCTGGTCTCGAACTCGCACCAGTTCTCCTGCCTCAGCCTCCCGAGTGCTGGGATTACAGGCATGAGCCACTTTGCTTCTCTTTTTAATCTTCAAAATAAAATAAAGTTCAATTAAAAAATAAAAATATCAGTGTAGAGACTCCAGAAAAATCTAAGACTGGAAATCTCATTCTATCCAGATATTCCCTCTTTGGGTATTTTCCCAGAAGGACTGAAAATGACATAGCATAGTGATATATGTGCACCTGTCTTAGTTACTCTTTTATCATTAGTGGAAGAAATATCTGACACTCAAAATTAGAGAGGAAAAGTTTTATTTGGCTCAAAGTTAAGGGCGGTTTCAGTTCCTACTCAGATGGCTCCAACTAGGAGGGAGCATTTCAGAAAGCAAACTTTCATGGTGGTGGCAGAGTAGTCAGCCAAAGGAGGGGCAGAACATCAGACACCTAGCTAGCCTTTCCTCACTCCTTATGTTGAAATGTAAATTACCTGCTCTCGGGCAGGTACAGCATCCACACTCACAATAATCAGTCACAAACTCCAGAAGGCACCCCATCATTGCACGAGATTTTGAGGAAGGGACACCTATACACAAACCATAACAGCACCCATGTTTAAAGCAGAATAATTTGTTATAGCCAAATGTTGGAAACAACCAACGTGTCCATCAGTTAAGGAATGGAGGAAAAAGAGGTGGTATTTCTATAAAATGGAGTACTACTTAGCTATAAAGAAAGACAAACTGAATCTTTTATAATAAGTAGATGCAACTAGATGCTACATTCACAAGTGAAATAAATTATACATGCATATGTAAATGTCATGTAGTCTCCCTCGTGGAAGAACCTGAAAGAATAAATGAAACCTGAAAGATATAAGAAATATAATAAAACAGAAAGAAACTGAACTTAGGGATTAAATAATGAAGATAAGGGAAAGGAAAAGACACAGGAAAAACGGAAAGAGGGAAAAATGTGCAAATGTGTGTATATATAGGAAGGTTGGGATAATTGTACTTATAATTTCCATCAGTATTTTTTTGCAAACAGTAGTTAATATTTGGAATTTTTACCTTGACCAAGTGTGTATGCTGATATCTTCGATCTGAGCAACTACATCGAGGACAGCAGTGTGTAATATGAAGCCCAAAATTGAATGCCTCTCATCTCGGTTTTCTAAATGTATGCCATTTCTAGTGTCCTATTGATTATTAGACTATATTTAAAATAAATTACAACAAAAAAGACAAGGGAAAATTAAGATTTCTTGAAAGCAAGCACCAATATTCAATTATTTCCCCAATCTTGTATATCTGTTAATCTGAGCAACACATTTGAAGATGAAATACATAGTATAACAGCCACTGTTAATTAGCTATTTCTAGGTATTGTTGTAAGTTACTCTGCTTCTGTATTTTTCTACTTTTTTGCTTTTGTTTTTACTCTCCAAAGTAAAATAAAATTTTTTAAAAAATAAAGGTCGAACAAAAATCTACATACAAACTCCAATCCATCAAATGTAGATTTTTCCAAAGTGTTACTCCATAGACATATTATTATGCCATTTGAAAATCAACAGCAACAACAAGCCACTCATGCCTGTAATCCCAGCACTCGGGAGGCTGAGACAGGAGGATTGGTGCAAGTTCGAGACCAGCCTGGGCTGCAAAAGTGAGCTCAAGGTCAGCCTGAACTGCATAGCGAGACCCTGTCTCAAAAAAATTAAAAAAAAAAATTTAAATTTAAACACAGGCAAAGGAACTTGTGAACAAGTTTTCCATACTCCCTGAAAACTGCAAATCATTTTAGTCCAAATGGAAATAGATAGCTAGATATATACCTCACATCATACCTCCACATTGACTCAATAGCACTTATTCTATTTCAAACTGCTATAATAGGATACTCGATATTGGATAAGTAATAAAGAAAAGACACATTTCTTGTCACTCTGGAGACAGGGAATTCCATAATCAAGTTGCCAGGATATAGTCAGGAATCTATAGGAGCAGAGCATAAAACTAAATTTACAAGAACTTCAGTCTCATTAACAAGGGAGAAGCCTTCATGTCTAAACCACTTCTTAAAGTTCTGCTTCCTAAGATTACCACATTGACAGCTCAGCTTTGGAGGTGTTGATGCCCAACATGAGTTTAATAGAGGACAAACATATGATAACCAAAGTACTTTGCAAATACGTATTCTCACATTGAGTCAGGACCTTACCACAATGAGTTATTTTAGAACTAAATAGAACAATGTATGAATGGCACCCAGCATGGTATCTACTATTAGCTGGATTCCCTTATCCTATCAAAAGGCTGCATTATTTTGTTTCAACCTTAGTGGCTTCAATTTTCAGGAAATATGTAAAAATTTTTCATCTTCATTAAAGTTTTTCAGTACTATTTCATTTCATAAGTTTACAACATTTACCATGTTAGTCTATTGTACAGGTAAGCAACAAATAGACTTGAGTGAAAGAAAACATTTTTTGGATAATCCTGAGATAGAAAGGCAAACATCATCTCAAACATCATTGGAAAATTGTTACATATAAAAAGAAATGTGCAAGTTGGTGCCAATACGTACAGACAGAAAATCATGACAACAGAGAACAGATACATAACAAAATAAATTTTCCATCTCATATGAACATTTTAATAATACATGATAAAGATGAGGCCAGGTAGATACAAGAAGACTGGGTAAAATAAAACAATTCAAGAGGTTAGCGACAAAATAACAGATATACGAAGCCCAAGAGTAGAAGACTTCTTTAAATGTGGTGGCTCACACCTGCAATCCCAGCACTTGGGAGGCTGAAGCAGGAGGATTGGTGTGAGTTCGAGACCAGCCTGGGCTACAAAAGTGAGCTCAAGGTCAGCCTCAACTGCATAGCAAGACCCTGTCTCAAAAAGACCAAAAAATAAATAAATAAATAAATAAATAAATAAATAAATAAATAAATAAATAAAAGCTCAGGCAAAATAAATAAATAAATAAATAAACAATAAATAAAAAAAATAAAAGCTCAAGCTGGGGCTATAGCTCAGGACAATAAGCACTTGCCTGGCAAGTGTAGGGTCTGGAATTCAATCCCTGGTATTACAAAATAATAAAATAAAATAACATAACATAACATAACTTAACATAACATAACATAACATAATGTAACATAACATAACATCACATAAAATAAAATAAGAGGCCATCAGTCAGTCATTCACCTCTAAGTAGAACGTTTACTAACTTAAATCCTGCCTCTTGTGGAGAATTTGAAATGCCAATGACTGAAATGTTAAGTTGAGAATTTCTCCTGCACGTGCTGTACGTTATTAAAATGTCTACGAGCCTGAGAAATGGAAATTTGCTGTTTCTTTTATTCTTTCAGCTCAACTATGTAAGTGGAAATTAATGAAAAATTGGAAGCATACACCTTATAGAAAGTATGTAAATACATAGGTATATGTTTTATTTAGTTTTACTTTCTATTAAGCATTTTACTTAGAAATAGAAAACTAAAAATAGATTTAAATGTATATATATATGATATTTTAATTATAGTATGGCATTTAGTATAAATTAGACATTGAAAAATCCACAGGCTCTCAACTACCAGCCTGGCAGCAATTACTTTTACCAACACCTAATTAGCAAGCCTAATATACAGAAATATTTTGTTAAAATTGTTCACGTCGAAGTCATACGTTTCTCAAGTGAGAGCATGAGTCTGCGCCCAGATAATCTATTTCTGGAAGAGCTCACCTCTTGCCCACTTCACTCACTGGTCCATAGACATATGTAAATTCATGTGTTTCTCTACATATACTTCCAATCTATGAAGGAATTTATATCTATATGTCTTTTTCCCCAACATTCATCAGACAAAATCTGCTGTTGCTTTGATCCAGGGATTCACCTCCATCATTTATTTGGGTGCAGTAATGTTCTGTTGTTGATAAGATATCTAGCTTATGAAATTTTGCTACAGAAGCCTAAACAGACAAATACTTCAGGAATCAGAAGTCTGTTAACATTTTCTTTATTTAAAATATATGACTGTTGTGAAATAGTAATAATTTTAAATGCTAAAAGTATTTTGCGGCTGCCCATAGCTTTGTTTTTGTAGGCCATGCTTGAAGTGACTGATTTAATTGTATTTGCAAAGCTTAAAGTCTCTCAAAAGTTGGGTGATAATTTGGTGCATGATATTCCATAGCTATTTTCTTTGTATTTCACAAGAGAAAAAATGTGTTCACTTCCCATTTACTTGCTGCATGATAACACATTTGTAACTCAAAATTACCTGAGATATTTAATTTCAAAAAAGAAGAAATTTGAGCTGCCTTCTTAGTCACATTTACTTCCATACAGAATGAGCTTAAAGAAGATATTGAGAAACAGAAATGATACATGGTTCAAGAACTGCATCCTCTGCAAGTGTTTGAAGAGCTCTTCCCCCACTCTCAGAACAGTTTTTCCTTAATGTATGAAGCATGTAGACATGTCAACATTATAAAGTTGAATGCAGTGTATTGAGCAGTGAATTCCCAAACTTAGAAGTCACACTTAATCTGGGACTCAGATGTAGGGCTCTCCCTAACTGCTTGGCTTTGAGCCATTTAAACACCCTGTGGATTCCACAGATGATCCATGTTTAGCATGGAGATTGTAATAGTGTATTCTATTGACTTGTTTGCAGCATTAGTGCAACAAGTGTAGTATTCTACAATAAGCCATCACATATTCCATAAAGAGCTGAGAATAGTATATGTTCCTTTTCTTTTTTTTTTTTTTTCCAGGCTCAGCCCACCCTGGGAGTGAGGCTGGCACAGTGTGTGGTGCAGGAGTTCGAACCACAGTCACTGCGTGCTTGCCTATGCTTGCCTATGCTCGCCTAAGCAGGTGATTTAGACTGCTGAGCTAATTTGATGGCCCAAAATAGTGTATGTTAGGATGGCACACAATTACTGTTCCATGCAACTGTCCACTTTTATCTTTCTTTTAATACTTTATGCATTTAACACACTCTTACTGAAATAGAGACAGATATAACTTCCACAGTTGTGTGACGAATGTTATGTTTTACTTATACCTGACTTTTGTCTTCTCATTAATGGAGACTTATTCTTTGACTCTGAATTATTTTGGGATTATAATTTTTATATTAAGGACTTTTTCTTTCCTAGATTATCTGTTCTTCCTATCACTGCTTCACAGATATCCTTTCACCTAGTAATACACCTGACATCTCTATCCCAATGAAACAACAATCCACCACATGTTATCCCTAAGACCCATAAATCTATGCAGAAGTATCACTCGACTCTCACTTCATACCAGGAAACATACATACCAGTGCATATGCAATTATGTACATGGAAATTATATACTAAAATCCTGATTTTCTCATTTCTTTCCACAAAACAAATAAAAACGTCTTATAGACAAAGAAAAGTAATACCTCATCATCTCAAGCTTGGAAAAACACTGTAAGGATCAGGCAGGAAATGCAATTAGCTGGCTTCATAAGAGCTAATAACATTCAACTTGGTATCTCCTTGGAACATCTTAGCAATCAAATTCACACTCTTAAAGTCTCCAAAATATTTTTTGGCGCCACTGACTTGCTCTCTTGTTCTCTCCCTCTTTACTTTACTGCAGACTGAAACTGAGATGCATCTAAAACTTCCAACAATGAGTGAATTGAAGCCACTTGTCTGAAACACTACGGCCTTTGCCTAGCAACTGTAAATTATTTTTTCTAGCGTTTCTTCTTTATTCCTATGTAATATAAATGTATTCTTACCTTAGCCAAAAGCTTAAATTAGTGGGAAGAACAGTGACTAGAAAATCTGTAACTTGAATAGGACAGTTCATATTTATATGTCACTGCCACTATGAATTACCACAGTGGCATGGTAGAGCCAGGCACACCTTTTCCCAAGGAGACACCGAGAGTTGATGGTAAAGGATAAAGAGGGCCAATGTGTCAACTCCTATGTGACCTGAATTTATGGGCATGCTGAAGTGAGAGTTGCCTCTCAGCTTTGCTAGTATCCAGTTGTTTGATGTTAAAAAAAAAGTAAATAAAATTCTGTGATCCTAAAAGTTTATAAATAGAAGAAACTTACAGGGTAGTGGTTCTGTGGAGCTGCTGTGAACTTCACAAGAGAGACTGCACATGGGTACCCAATGTAGTGCCAGTATAGTCCCTTGTGTCATGGTTTGTGTTAAGCTGTCCCCTGAAAGCTTCATAGAGTCATGAGGTGACTTCTAGAGTTTGTGACTAATATTTTAAGTTTTATTCTATTTTAAAGAATATAAACAAAAATCCCTAATTATATAACAAAAGCAGACAGAAACAGTGTAGCATGCAAGAATATAATTGGTGTAGATTTTTTAAAACAAGAATACTGCAAATTAACAATGGTTGCTATGTTATGTATTTTTATTGTTAAATATGTTGTTCAGATTAACAGATAGCATTATGCAATACTGAGCAAATGACTGATCATTGATGTTTGCTTTCTGTAAATCTTAAATGTTTTCTTGTCCTTTTTACTTTATATGATTTTTTGTTTGTTTTAAAGGGAAAGTAATCCTAATTCATAAGACATTAAAGATGGTACACATATAGAAGAACAAGAGGAGAGATATTCAACCATGGATTTTGTATTGCACATTGCTGTCTTAGACATAGATGCTCATATTACAGATATTAGCATATTGAGTTAGTCAAAGTGAAAATTTTAACATCAACTGCTACCATCAAATAACTGATGGCATTAGTAGTATAATTATCTCCGCTATGCTGTATATATACTTTCATTTTTCCCCCTTCCTTTTTATCCCCTTTTTCCCATTCCTTCACTGTGCATTCCTTTTGTTCAGTTTCTTTCCCTTTCAGTATTCCCACTTTACCTTTCATATTTTATTTATTCATTCAGGTTCTTATACGAGGAAGGCAACATGATATTTATACCTTTGAGTCTGATACAGTTCACTTATAAGTGTAGACTCCTTTTGCATCCATTTATCTATAAAGTTCTCCTGTTTGTCTTTCCTCATAGCTGATTAATATTGCATCCAGTGCAGGGATTATGGTTGTGAGTGCTACTCCTGCCCTGAGCAGGGGATCTGCATTAGGAGGGGAGAAAGGCTTGTTAGCTGCCAGAGCTGCTGCTGCTTCCTTTGCTCTTTGTTGTTTTTCTACTACCATGAAGGGCTGCCGTCTGCCATATACCACTCTTCCTTGGATCCAGCTGAGTGTGGACTGAAACCTTCACTAACTGTGAGCAAAAAACAAACCTTTCCTGCGTTAATGTGGGTGTCGGGTATTTGGTCCCATCGAAGAGGTAAATGCAAGAGAGATACCTTGCTTCAAATAAAACAAGAGGATTATTGATTCAGCATAATATGCCATAAACATGAAGGCAGTTAAGGTTGAATACATCGTATGATCCTAGTTTTAGTATCTGCAAAAGAAAACTTTTTCTTTAAGAAATTTAAGTTATGTCCATTTCTATTTCATGGCAGGTGAGATATTCCCAATAAATCAGATTATATAAATTTTGTCCACAGTAAAGCATTTATATCCCAGTGCACTTTAAGTGCTGCACAATGGGCTAAACGTTGTGTGTAGTAATGAATGAAATACTGCAGAGCCCTCTCATTAATGAACTTTCAGACTAAGGGTATAAAACTTTTCAATAATTATGCAGGTAAACATAGAAGAGTTCATTTACCTCGATCTTATGAAGGAAAAAGTACAGAGTGCTATGGAAGAATGTAATAGGGCAATTATTTAGATTAGAAGGTTAGAAAGCCTTTTCTGTCTGACCTATGAAGGTGTTATTTTTTCTGAAGTTTTTTTTTATATTTAAGATATTTGAGAAGGCAGGAAAAAGAAACAAAGTATAATCTGTGACCCACAAAATTGTAAGAAACTAAATTTAAGTTTTTCAAAAATAAGATTTCACTGGAAGCCAGCCATGCTCATTCAGTTATGTAGAATTTATGGCTCTTTCCACGATTCCATAAAGTTGCAAAGTTATAAAAGTTGTATATTCAGAAAACCTACAATGCTTTCCAGATGGCCCTGGCTAAGAAATACTTGCTAACCTCTGCTGCAGAAACTTACAAGTCTGCATAGGGATGTTTGTTTACTTTAAATGAGATGGTGTTGCAGGAAGCTTTTGAAATGCTTTAAATCTACTGTGTAGATTGATCAGATGTATACTGTTAAGATCTGCCTAGATAACATACAATTCCTTCCAGTATATTCTCTTGCTCTCTATTTTTCTTAGAGTTCTTAAAATTAACCAATAGCCCATTACATTAAGCTAAATCCCTAGCTTAATGTTTCCTTCCTTCCTTCCTTTCTTCCTTCCTTCCTTCCTTCCTTCCTTCCTTCCTTCCTTCCTTCCTTCTTTCTTTCCTTCCTTCTTTCTTCTTTTCTTTCTTCTTCTGAGAATGGTCTAGACTAAGTTTGAGTTTTTGATCATCCTGGCTCCACCTCTCCAAGTGCTGGGGTTATAGGTATCTGATTTTCTTTTTCAATTTGTGTGATTTTCATGTTAATATGGAAAATTTAAGAAGTGAAATTCATAGATATAGGGCAAGGTTAGAAATAAGTACATGAACTAGCCGGGCGAGGTGGCTCGCGCCTGTAATCCCAGAACTCGGGAGGCTGAGGCAGGAGGATTGGTGCGAGTTCAAGACCAGCCTGGGCTACAAAAGTGAGCTCATAACCAGCCTCAACTGCATAGCAAGACCCTGTCTCAAAAAGACAAAAAAAAAAAAGAAAGAAAGAAAGAAAGAAAGAAATAAGTACATGAACTATATTGTAGATCAGATTTTTTTCTTTAAAAAATTTGTAAATGAATATTCTAATCCAGTTGATTACTGTTCATATTATCCCCACAATAGTATTAGGGAAAGGGTCTTTAAGGGCTAATTAGGGCAAGAGGATGGAGATCATAAAAGGGACATTTTTGCCTTCAAAGTCTCTCTCTCTCTCCCTCCTTCCATCCTTCTCTCTCTCTCTCTCTCTCTCTCTCTCTCTCTCTCTCTCCAGATGTTTGAGGTCACTACAGTAAAATTGTCTGTTGAGCAGGAAATCAGCTCTCACCCCATAACAAATTTGAAAATAACTTCAACTTCCCAGCCTCCAGACTAAGAAATATTTCTGACATTTATGGAACCATGCTATGGCATTCTGTTAAAGCAGCTGATACAAAAAGAGAACAAGTAATAAAACCTAAGCTATCTCATTACCGCTTCATTTGACAGACATGCTTCAGTAAATATCATATTCAGACAATGTCCTAGATGTCAGATAAACAAACATA
>PVJA010050268.1:0-13364 GCA_004027025.1 Myocastor coypus | reverse complement strand
AATAAATAAATAAATAAATAAAATTCCTCAGCGTGTGTTCTCTTGAATTCCATTTCTGGCATGACTTGCAATTTGGAATGGAAGTTTCCTTTCAGCATGATAATGAAACTACTTTTCCTAACTGGGTTGGTTAATTGCTGAGTATAATGACATTTTCATCTTTATTTTTCTCAATAGGCCCCTTGCTGTAGCTTTGTGTCCGCTGTTTTCTAAACTTGTTTACAGCTTAGTTGCTTGGCTTAGCACATATTTCTTTTCATCCAAGTTCCTTCCAGACTCTGACCAGCATAGTATTCATAAAATCCTTCCCTTGAGGTTGCACATCCATTATTCTCACACTTACACTTACCATTTATTTATACTGCTCAAAACACCACATTTATCTTCAAGAAAACAGATCTATCCCCAGTCTGACCAACTCATTTGACCACCTAACTGCCTGTTAAGCCTTCATCTTGAAATTTCACAGGTGTCTCAGGGTGGATAGTGCATTCCACATCTTTCTTCTTGAGAAAACATTCTCCTCTGCTCTGTATTTCACTTGGAGCATCTACCTGATGGAAATTATTTTCCTATCTCTTTTATCCAGTCAGACTCTAAATTTTATGGCAGGCCTTTCATTTCCCCAGTATGTGCTTATAGTCTTTGTCCATGTTTAATTACCATGATTCTCTGTCTTTATTTACAGTATTGCTGTTACAAAAGGCTGGGAAGTCATCTGTATTCATTCCACAGTCTGTCAATTGCACACACACTTTTGGGAGTTGATGTAAATTATAAAGTTCACCACCATACTTACCTGTATGAGTTTCTACCTGTCTTCTAGAATTAAGAAAACAAAACTAAGTTCTCCTTTTTCCTTTGGTGCTTTAAACAGTTTATTTAACTGAAATGGACTTAAGATTTTCTTCTGAAGTGACTTCCATTTATTTTGATACATCTTTTCCCCATGGTGATTTATGGGATCTTCAAGCAAACGCAAATGTTTAATAAATATTTGAATATTTGAGTATAAACCTGCACAATACCTCAGCAATATCTTTCAGCAAGAAAAACACTGAAGAGTAAATAATAGACACAATTACTAGGTACAGTGGAAATCTGCTGAAAATATTTCTGAGGTAAGAAGGTATCACATACCTGTTCAACTAAGAAAACTATTCTTACAATATAGGATGATTTTGTTTTTGCATAGGACCTAGAACACTTAAACTGCCACTTAGGTGCTGAATGGTAAATTAACATCCGCAGCTTATGCCATGTGTTCGTAGAGAATAGGTTCCAACAACTCAGGTTCCTTCCCATTGGTCTTGACAAAATGTACTTCTCTGGGAAGGGCAGTTTGACACTTCTGTTGAACCCAGGTACCTTTCTCTTTGGTTTCCTTCTCTTTCTGACCATTTTCCTTGACATATTTCAGGAAGGTATCATGACTTTTTAAGTTTTTAATATGCTCAACATGCACATTAATCCTCTTGGCAAGTACCTTGCCCTTAAGTTGCTTGTTTACAACAATGCCAATAGCATGCTGGGTAAATGTTGTAGACACTTCCCTCTTTGCCATAGTACCATTTGTGAGGCATTCCTTTCTGCACAGTAACCATTCCTTTTGGTAGATTCTAATATATGTGGCCAGAGAAACAACTCTGAATTTTCTAAAAGGCCTGGAAAACACATACCAGATTCTCCCCTTAGTGATCTTGGAAAATTCCTGGAAGATGGTGGTTCTGGATGAAGTATAAAAACTAAAGTTCTTAAAATTGCATTCAGTGACTGGGATTCTCTTCCTTCTTAGCTCTGACACTGTGTCAACCTAGATTATCTGAACCCACTTATGCCAATCAAAGCATAGCACCAAGCATTTAAAGACCTTCTTTATGCACTTTCTTCCTTGGTGGAATTACCCTTTGCCTTGAATTCCAATATTTCCCTATTAGAGTAAATTATTGAAAAAATCTCTCACTAGTGTGAAAAAGAGTAAGTCATAGATGTCTGTAAGACCATGATATTGCACCTGTTCCTTTTAGTGAAATATTACAATACTGGGTATATCCACCACAGACTGGGGAAACTTTGGCATGTTTTCCTTAAAACCATCAGAAGGCAAGGTTTCAGGGCATGTAACTCTTCCAAAATCTTGAGTGGGATTGGGAGAGAGGTACTGCTGCTCAAGCAAGGAAGAGAGGCAAGGATTTCTTGTGCACGCAATATCACATAAGGTCGGCAGGAGTCTCTGGGTGTAGTGGACATCTGCAATCTCAGCAGTCAGGAGGCTGGCACAAGAGGATCTCTGCATTCAAGGCCATGCTGGGCTGTGAAGTGGGTTCAAGGTCTGCCTGAACACTAAATTGAAATCTTGTCTCAAAGAAAAAAATTCAATAGTTTTCAATGCATCACTCACATCCAAGTGTGAGCATGCAATAGCAGCTTGTAGTCCTGTAAATTTTCTCTGAGGTTCTGACAAGGAAGGTGAGCTGAACCCCAAAATTGCTGGTAGAAGAGAGTGCAATAGAAGGTTCTCTTGAATATGCCCAGAGGTACCAAGTTCCAAACTGGATCTGTGGAAAATAAAAACAGCAAATTATAAGAGGAGCAGGACTGAAGCAAAGAAAGGCCAAGACAAATTGTAGCTAAGAACACCTTGATTATCAAACCATTTGAGTTATTCCTGTTAAAAACAAAGAGAGAAAAGGCAAACTGTGAGCATGAATTCTGTGCCAAACATTGATATATTTAAAATCCACATGGTTTCAAATTTAAAAAAAAAATCTCAGAGACTGACTGAAATTACTACTAGATTATGATTTTTGAATTACTACATCTCAAAGTGGAACTTCTATTGATTTTGAAGCTCTGTTATATAAGTGGGTGGTTTAAATTCCTATTGTCTCTTCTTATTTCTGACTTGATTTATCATGGGAAAGTGTTTCCTAGTTATAGGGTTCCTGATGCTTGAGGTTTCCATATGAAGTTGTAGGCACTGAACACAAGGAAACGCAGGGCAGATGGCTTTATATCAAAAAGAATGTGCTGTTCTCACTCTGAATTCTATGCCATAGCTGATGACTACTAAAACTATAAGAGCAGAACACAGGAAATCACTGGGCATGTCTGATAGGTTGATGCAGTCACAGGTTCGGTTGGGAAGCAGCTCATTCTAGGGTCCAAATGCAACTCCACTGAGACTAAGTCTGTGAGTCTTTAAAGATCATTCAAATCCCTTCAATGTCAATCAAGACTTATTAAAAGCAAATCAATAACTGCATAAATTATCACTGTGAAGATTAAGTAATTATCATTCCATACCAGACTTCTATTTACCATTGTGAAACCTAATGCTATGAGTGATATTAAAATTTTTGAAATTTTAAAGATTGGTGTCATTTCTCTTATATGATTACATGATTCCCCCCTCTATTTCCTAAAAAAGGAAGCTAAGTGTGTATTACCGATACGACTTGCTGTTAATACACTATAAGTCCTAAACCAGATGTGGGAATGAACTTCAAGTGAGTATAGCATACAGGTCCCAGATAAGATAGGTGAAAAAGAGTTCACTGTTCATCAATCGCCGGATCCCATTAAGAGATCTTTCAAAGAAAAACTGTCTAAACTTGCAAACTGCAGAGATGCAAGCGTTGATGTGCTTATAATGGACCTGAAGCGCATGACATTTCATGAGGCGTTCAGTGAGCTAAATTTAGAACGGCAGCTTGGGTAATGGTACCATGGAGTCACATAAAATCAGTGCAGTGATCGCACCCGGCAGATCCCAGTGGTGTCTGCAATGTTAATGCATTTGATTTATGAATCTTTTCCACTCGGCATCTTATTAGGTCTTAAGTGGTCAATATTTAGCAACACATTTCTAGGAAGAAAATGAACCCCTGTCATATACTGCATTTAAAATGAAAAGCTAATAACTTGTGACTACTACCACTGTCCCTGTTCGTGCTCATTATGGGTAGGAAAAACGCTATGTAGAAACCATTTTCTTTGTCAATGAATTCACTTCAGATGGAGACATTTCGGCCGCCTATGGGGCAGTGAAATTCACTACCTTGTAAATATGGTCTTATAAAAACAAGGAAATATTTGGCATAAAAAAGATTGCACTTTAAGAAATCTTCCTTTGCCTGCTCACTTGTTTTTAGTTACAGAAGAGTGCTGCTCAAGGAATAGTAAGATACATTTGTATGAAGCAGGCATGCAGCTCAAAGCCCTGCCTCCTCCATAGAACTTCAACCTGCGGGTGCGTGGGCTCACTGCTTCCTCCCTGTAGCCGTTCATATAGTTTACATCTCTTTCCTTTTCCTATTGTCCACAATCTTACTTATATATGTTAGGGGGATAAGCCACAATTCTGAGGAATGTCCTTTAATTTGAGGACACCAAATGTGCAAAAGAACACAGCTGTACTGTACTCATTTTGATAATTGATAGATTTTGATCTATATTATTTTTTAATTTTAGAAAATATTTGATTTATTTGTTTATTTGGAGCAGTGTCTCACTACACAGCTCAGATTCGTCATGATCCTCTTCTCTCTCAGGTTCCCCACTACTGGGATCACAGGCATCTGCCGCAATGCCTGATGTGGGTGGCCTGGATTTTTGGGCTTGTCAGGAAGGTTTTCAGACTGCAGAGCTCTCGACCCAACTCTATATCATATTTGTGATCTTCATCTATCCATGTACTATCTTCATATTTTTATTTTTGCTGCATCCAAGTGATGAAATTTCTATCTCCCTAATCTAACGTAATATGTCAAGAAAACATCTATTTGCGAAAGAAATAAATCAGGACAATCAAAGGGCAGGTTTGGAAGGATTTTTTTTTTCTAGCTCAGGCTGCCTTAAAAGCAGGTTTGGGGACTGAACCGCCATCCCTTATGCCCGACTGGATTCCCCACTTTATGGGAAAGCAGGCCTTTAAACTTCAGTGCTAACCTGCAAGCCCTCTCAAAGGACAAGATTAAAATCATTAAGAGTTTGATACTTCGGATGGAAATGTATTATGAAACATTTTGTCTTCTGTTCATTGAAGAACATTGTTTTGTTTGTTTGGAAAGTGTTGGGAACTACTGAAGGTGAAATTGATCCCACATGGGAGAGCAGTATGAGGCCTCATTACCTAAAGCAGTTAGGCTTCCTCAGTCTTGAGAAAAGTCATCCTGCCTGGACCTTGCGGGCTTTTCGTCGCTAGGCAACCTTGTGTCTTGAAAGTTTGTAAAAAGACAGATAAAGGCTCTTCTGAGGACTCAGGGGTCATCTCGCCAACCAGGCTGACAAGCCACCACCTAACCCAGCTCCTGTCTTCTTGGCAATATTTTTCTCATTCCTGCTGCTGTTTCTTTCCAGGGTAAAATGGGCCACATTGAGAGATCAACTGATCCCTATAGGAAAGATCTGAAGAAGCTCCTGGCCCTTTCAGGGACTCTGTGACATTACATTTGCAGAGCGCTCTAGCTGCACAGCTTTGTGGGGCTGACATGATGGGATCCCAGAAGCTTGTGCTGTGCAGACACAGCTTGCTCAGAGCTGCAGCATCACACAGGGAGATGTATAAACCTGTGTGACACTGACACAGGATTCGGCAGCATTTTACTAAAACAAAGCCTATTCCCTGAAAGGTCTTCCTTTTCTAGAAATCCAGTGCAATGGAATGAACTTGCGGTCAGGAGGGAGTGAAGCACTGGGCTAGCCAGTGGCAGGGTTCTATCGATCATCCGAGAACTACCCAGGTGGCTGGCATGACCAGAACCCGACGGGCACAGCATGGCGTCCACTCTGTAGCTGGAGGACGTGTGCTATTTCCTAGGCTTGGGAAGTGGCCTGGTTTCTTAAGAAACTTTCCTATGAACCTTGTTAATAACTCAGCATTTAAATAAGAAAGTACTGATTTTACCCAATTCTATTTACTTTAAGTTATTATAGGAATATTTTCTAAATTAGTCAAAACTGTATTGATATATTTATATGTATAATTTTCTATTTTTTACAATACAAAGAATGAATAATATCAACAGACTGAGTAATATAACAACAGAAAAATAAACACTTTCTTTATCTTACCTCATTTTTTCATACATTTTTGGAGTTCTGGGAGTTGAATCCAGGGCTTTGCAGTCACTTTGGGAAAACTTGGCCAAAGATTTGTCCCTGAGCTAGAGCTCCAGGCCCATACATCATACGCACTTAATTTTGAGTATAAGCATCTGACACTATATGTCAATATGTTTCAAACAATATTTTCCTTTAGTTTTAAACTGTCTCAAGTTTATCCAAGGTCTTGGGCCTGACCCTTTCATGAGTTAAATAAATACCAGTAATCTATGAAAGCTAATATATTTTCTTTTTTAAGGTACTGGGGATTGAACTCAAGACCTGGTGCTTTCTGGGCAATTACTTTAGCTGCTGAGCTAACTCCCCCAGCCTATGATTTTTTGCAAAAGATGTTCCAAGAGTAAGTCATTTGCACTCCTTCCAGACATGAAACCAGGCATATATCTAAGAAAAACTTGTTCTTTTACATGAAAATAATTTAACAAATTGAATTTTGGTTGCAGATGCATTACATAAACAATTGCTACTGATAATTTTAGTAAGTACAGTGAAGCAAGTTGTCTTTCCTTGAATTATACATTCTGAGTTTATATTCGTGATTTTAAGCCAGGTTTAAAAAGACCATATCATAATATCATATACACATATTTCATACAAATGCATGACAAAGGCAGTGAGTGCATAAAATTAAAACTAAAGCATAATACCAATATGTCAGAGATATTTGGATCACAGGATTATTAATGAAATATGCTATAAATTCTAACTTCCTAATTACATTTAAGTGTATTATAAATTATAATTGAATATAACAGCATGAAATAAAATTGGATCTTAAAATTTTAAAATGTGTAGAAATTATACTTTCAAACCATTCTCTACGAAGAGAAAATTTTATATAGAATCATTTACTTCTTATTATCTAAAATCTGCTAGCGCTATTTTCTGAAATTTAATGCATATTTATCATAGTGTATTTAATCAAGGTACCATGTATTGTACTGTATCTGACAGAGTTATGTCAAATTTCCATCTTAAAACTCAATCTACAAAAGATAATGGAATCATACTAATTTATTTAGGTTCACTAGTTTAACTTTAAAGTTTGGAATTGGCTAAATTTCCCTAAATTTCATGAGTAGATATGTGAAAAAAATTGGTAGGCCGAAAAATAAGACAATGATTTTCAAAGCAATAATTAATAGTGATTTATAACACATATAATGAAATATAATTCCTATTTGCTAATATCTTCTTCATTAGAAATGATAGTAAATGTCTGGAGAAATAAAAATGTATTAATGAATTGAATACTAATTCAATTGAGTTAAGGTCCTGCTTAGGTAGAATGCAGCAGCCAGGGTTCAGTCTACCACCTGCCATGCTGGTGCTACCCCCCGTCGCATACTGAGACAGCCATTGAGTCTGCCCATGGTGGCATGTGCCTGTAATCATAGCTCTTGGGAGGCTGAAAACATTAGGATCACTGAAAGTCTATTCTACATAGAGACTCTATAGACCTTGTACTCCCTGTACTAAATGCATTAATTTTAAAAAAAGGTTGAAATTTATCTTTTCCTTTGTTGTTTGATTTTCATATGGTATACACAATGGCATAGTTATACAGATGGATGATAGATAGATAGATAGATAGATAGATAGATAGATAGACAGACAGACAAATGTTCTCTATAGAGAGCTACTATTGCAATGATGGAAAGTCTTCTCAATGTCTAGTTTATACTTCTTTCACACAGCAAATGAGTATTGATTGCACAAAGATGCAGATTTTTGTTCAGTTCTTAAGTAATGGTACCTTTTGCTTTATATAATTTATATATCCACACCCTTTGATTGTTCTGAAGATAACTTTCTCCATTCATAACAAAGATGTAAAATACCACTGTAAGTCATGCTCATAATTTGAGTACTGACACAGGAGACAGAGATTTTGGGGATAGATCCAGTTTTCTTCAAAATATACTATGAGCAAAACACTAAACTATTGTTAAGAAAAATTACACCCGTACAATACTTACAATTGGAATTAGTTCCTTCTTTTGAATGAGCTCTCATTCTGTTTTTCTTTCTTGGTGAAAATTCTACCTTGGAAAAATATTTAAATTCCTACAAGAGTCTCCATGCTCATTTTCAGTGGCTATAGTGACTGATGGTCAAATAAGCATCAAAAATTTGCAACACATAAGACTTCATGGGGAAAAGAGAAACTTGAAGAGGAAGGAAAATGAAAAGCCATCTGTCTTAGTTACCCTTCTTTCATTGCTGGGACTAATACCTGACATGCAAGATTAGAGGAGGAAAGGTTTATTCAGCTTCCAATTACTGAAGGTTTCATAATTTAAAGTGCCTGAATTAAATAGCAAAATCTTGAGACTATGCCACCATGTCCAGGATGATTTGCTCCATACCTTCTACAGAGTGCCGCCTCTGGGAGGGGGGAGAGAATATGTAACAGTGCATGCTGTCAGTTTAATGGTTAGTGCCTCTCTTGGCCACGTCCCTCAAACTCCCTCCCAATTCTCTGGCCCTGCTCCTCAAGCCACGCACCTGACAGCCCCATGACTGACATGAAGCTTTGGGGGTACAACTACATACATAACATTCCATCCTGGACCCTCAAAGTCTCATGTACTTCCCTTCAGAAGGCAATTTAGTCCATCTCCAAGAGTTGCCAAAGTCCCTAGAGTTTGAGCATTGCTGAAAAGTCTAAGTTCCAAGTTTCCTCCAAGATCCAAGGCAAACTCTCAACTGTGATCCCCTATACAAATGATAAATTAAATACAGTGAACATTCAAAGGCAGAAGATAAACATTGCCCTTCTAAAAGGTATACACAGGAGAATACATACCAGTGGGGCAAAACAAGTGCAAAATCCAGCAATGCAGATATTAAGTCCTGTAGTTCCTTGTGCAACATCTGAAGCAATCTGAGGTAAATTGTGAGCTCTATGTGGTTCCACCCTTATGGCACTTCTGGTGGTTGTAGTTCTTACGGCTTCTCTCTTAGGCTGGCTTTGTCCCACTTTGCAGTTTTCCTTAGATAATCCATGTTCCTGGCTTTTCCAAACTTCTGAGGCTTCCATGGAGTAGGATTCTCACTCACAGCTTCACACACTGTCCTCCCTGAGGTACACTGCCTGACCTCCCAGGCCTTCTTCTGAAATCAAGTTGGAAGCCTTCTTAACCTCAGAACACCTGCATTTTTATGCACCTAAAACCAACGCCCCATGGATTACGCCAAGGTTTGCTGCCAGCTGGAGCGATAGCCTGGCTTCCTTCTCTCTTAGCTGTAGGGATTGAGTACCTGGATTTCTGAGCACTCTGACCTTGATTCCAAGAAACAAATTCTCTGTTCGTGCCATTGGATAATCTGGTGTGGCCACTGCCTGGATTCTAGAACCTGGTGTGGCTGCCATCTCCATTCTGGACCATGGGGCTCTGTGGCTTTCTCCTCAAAGCAAAGTTCCTCACTCTTTTGATTCTGAGTCTGCAAAAGGCGAGAACCTGCCATCTCCTGCCGTGCTCTCAGGCCATGTTTTCTATTCTCCTATTCCTCCTGAGCAATGGAGATCTCAGCTCCATCTGTGCAGTCAACAGCCTCCCTGGTGCTTTTTCTCTGGCCAAACTCACAACATTTTAAATTATTCTGCTGGGCTCTTTGGTTTTCTTTCTCACTATATATTTCACTAAGTGCCCCCAGCTATAACCACACCACTTCCCCAATATTGGACTGTTTTGAAATTTCCTTTGAAAGATTAATTAGTCCTCCATGTTTAATCTCAGTCTCAGGCAAAGTCTCTTGACACGGGAAAAATTCAGGCAGACTTTGGACAAAGCCAAAACACCAATGATCTATAGTACAACAGCCAGTGTACTCCTTCTTTCCAGCAGAAACTTCCTCAACCTGGTCTTTACGGGCCAGCTTTTTATCAATCTTTTGGTCTGAGCTCTGACCAGAACCTCCCCTATACAAGTGCCAAAACCGTTCAAGCCCGTTGCTCATAGGCGACATCTCCAAAACTTTCCTATCTCTTCCCATAAGCCATTCCCCAAAACTTGTAATCTACATGGTCAGGAATAGTCACAGTGATGACCTCACTCCTCTGATACCAAATCCTGTCCTAGTTACCATTCTCTCATTTCTGTGACAAATGCCTGACACACAAACTTAGGGGAGGAAAGATTTATTCAGCTCCTGTTACTGAAGGTTGCATAACTTAAAGAAACCTGAATTACATAGCAAGACCTCCAGACTATGCCACCAAGTCCAGGATGATTCACTCCATATCTTCTAGAGACTACTGCGTCATGGAGAGGGGGCAAACTCTGACAGCCTGTATTGTCAGTTTCATAGTTACTGCCTCTCGGCCACACCTCTCAAGCCCCATCCTGGTCCTTTGGCCCCACCCCTCAGTCCAGGCTTGCTTGATAACCCCATGATTTACATGAAGCTTTGGGGGGGTAACTACATACAATTCACAACACCATCTAATACTCGTTAGTTTTTAAATCATACTTCCTATTTGAAAATAGAAAGGTTCCTTTTCCCCACCTTTGATCGAGCAGTGATTGCATCTAGAGGATCTTACCAAAGCTCCTGCTGAGCATTTTAGAAAAGATTAGGTGACAAATTCAGTGAAGCTGAACTGGAAAAGATATGTATGCTGCAACTGTTATTTTAAAATGCTATTTATTTTCTTTTTCAGCTCATATCATTTTAGATCGCTGCTTTTAGATAGGATTAAAATTATAGCATTTGAAAGTTAGTCATACTGAAAGAAATACAAGATCTTCTATATCATGTGAGTTGAAGAAGTTGCCTCAATTTCTACAATAATCATATAAAACTCACTTATGAAATAAACAAAACGTACATAATAGATCAGGAAAAATATAGTCAAATTTCTCACAATAATTTGCATGCATTTTTAACTTTATTATCACAATTGTATATATTCTAGAATAAGCAAGAAAATACAACTACAAACATGGTTTGTAAAAGAAGAGCAAATTGAATTTTGTGGTCCTATAAATACTAGGATTTTGCAAGATATAAAATTAACTATTGGCTTACAGAAAGAATCTAAGACAATTTCTTATACATGATGTTTTCTTAAAATAAGAAGACCAATTTTTAATTGTGTTAGAAGTGTCTTATTCCCCTGAAGTTTCACATTTCAGGGGATAATATTTCCTGTAAAATATTACCATACTCTTTAAAATTATGAATCTGCCTAAGTAGAAAGGTAAACTAGTTTCAAAAGAGCAATTTTGTTTAGACACTGAATCTGTTATTTGTTAATTTTAAAAGATGTTGCTCCAAATTAACTATAATCTAATGAATTCAGAATTCAAAATGGATCAAATATTTAAATATGAAAATCAGAGCATTAAATTTACTGGTAGGTGGAAATCTTGAAGACACATGCATAGGTAGAGTTCATGAACAAAGATAAAACTGCACTGGAAGTACTTCAAGAATCAAAACCTGGAATCCTATCTTTCTAAAAAGGTTAAATCTCCAACAGAGTGAAAAAAAATCTCTCATAAATTGGGAACAAATATTTAGCTGATTGTTCCTCAGACAAAGGACACTTATCTAGAACATAAAAAGAAAACACACACATACACACACACACACACACGTGCGCGCACACACACACACACACACACAAAACAAAACAAAACAAAACAAAACAAAACAAAAAACAAATGCCTCAAATTCAAAGATCCAATCCAAATACCAAACATGGGTATTTGAGATGAGCATTCAATTCTCATATGAAGAAGTACAAATGGCAAGTAAATATATGAAAAACTGTTCAATATCATTAGTTATCTGAGAAATGCAAATTAAAACAACACTGAGATTCCGTCTCACCTAGAAAGAATGGCCACCATCAACAAGTTAATCAAAAACAAATGCTAGCAGTGTTGTGGGGAAATAGAAACCCCTCTCCACTGTTGATAGGAGTGCAGCCTGATACCACCACTATGAAAATCAGTGTGGAGATTTCACAAAAAAGCTAGGATTGAAGGTCCCGTTCAACCCACCTACTTTCTTCTTGCATGTTTTTCCTGAAGAAATGAAAAGATCATTCAACAGTGATGTACATGCATCCATTTTTATAGCAACACAATTTGTCACAGCTAAATCTTAGAAACAACCCAAATGCCCATCATCTGAGGGAGGGATAAAAAGATATAATATTTTTGTACAATGGAATATTACTCAACCATAAAAAATTAAGCTAGAGCCTCTTACATGTAAATGGATGCAACTAGAAGCCACACTCATAAGTGAAATAAATCAGATCTTCAGCTGAAAATATCATATTATTTACCTGAATATCATATTATTTACCTGAAAGTAAATAAAATCTGAAATGTACAAGAGACACTGCGACAGGGAAAGAATCTGTCCAAAGGACAGGACTAATAGGGATGAGGTAAAGGAAGCAAGAAACAAGGGAAAATGGAGAGCTGGAATAATTCTACTGTTGCTTTCTGCTGGTGTATTAAAAGGATTGGACAATGCTTAAATTTATTTTCTTCTCATATATATATATATATATATATATGTATATATATATATATATATATGTATATGTATATATATATGTATGTATATTGTGCATGCTTATATCTGGTGATCTAAACAAATAATTCTTTTTAAAAATTTTAAAATCTTTCATCTATTTGGCACAGGTTCTCAGTATACTTCTCAGACTCAGTAATCCTCCTATCTCAACCTCCCTAGCACCAGGATTACAGGCATGTACCGTGGTGCCCTATTTCCTTGAACATCAGTGCATGCTGAGAGTTCTGGTGCTGGAATAGCATGTGGTACCAAGAAACAATCTCAGTTCCTTCTGCTTGTCAGGCAGGTGCTTAGAATGCTGAGCCATCTCCCCAACCCCTAAACAACTAATTTGAAAACCTTATGATGCAATATAACAACCACTGTTCAATTCCTATTGTTTTATTTAATGCAATTCTGCATTTTTAAAATGGGATTTGGGACTTATTTTATTTTATTTTATTTTATTTAATATTTTGTCTTTTTGAGACAAGATCTCGTTTTGCAGTTCAGGCTGACCTTGAGCTCACTTTTTTTTTTTTTTTTTTTTTTTTTTTTTTTTTTTTTTTTTTTTTTTTTTTTTTTTTTTTTTTTTTTTTTTTTTTTTTTTTTTTTTTTTTTTTTTTTTTTTTTTTTTTTTTTTTTTTTTTTTTTTTTTTTTTTTTTTTTTTTTTTTTTTTTTTTTTTTTTTTTTTTTT